>CAKJTF020000007.1:0-258471 GCA_917563855.2 Limnephilus lunatus
AGTCTTTTCCCCCACCTAAATAGTCCCCCCAACTTTTCCCCCCCCCAGCATCCATCCCCCTAACTCCCCCCCTCCTCCCTCCTTCCGCCACACTTTTCTCCCCATATCTTCCAAAGTCAAAGTCTTTTCCCCCACCTAAAAAGTCCCCCCCAACTTTTTTGCCCCCCCCGCATCCATCCGCCCAACTCCCCCCTCCTCCCCCCTTCTCCCACTTTTTTCCCCATATCTTCCAAATTCAAAGTCTTTTCCCCCATCTAAATATTCCCCCCCAACTTTTTTCCCCCCCTCATCCATCCTCCCGACTCCCCCCCCTCCTCCCCCCTTCCCCTCATTTTTTCCCCATATCTTCCAAAGTCAAAGTCTTTTCCCCCACCTAATCAGTCACCCCAACTTTTTTTCCCCCCCGCATCCATCCCCCCAACTCCCCCCCTCCTCCCCCCTTCCCCCACTTTTTTCCCCATATCTTCCAAAGTCAAAGTCTTTTTTCCCACCTAAAAAGTCCACCCCAACTTTTTTGCCCCCCCACATCCATCCCCCCAACTCCCCCCCTCCTCCCTCCTTCCTCTACTTTTTTCCCCATATCTTCCAAAGTCAAAGTCTTTTCTCCCACCTTAAAAGTCCCCCCAACTTTTTCCCCCCCGCATCCATTACCCCAACTCCCCCCCTCCTCCCCCCTTCCCCCACTTTTTTCTCCATATCTTCCAAAGTCAAAGTCTTTTCCCCCAACTAAAATTCCCCCCCAATTTTTTTGCCCCCCCGCATCCATCCCCCCTACTCCCCCCCCTCCTCCCTTCTTCCCCCACTGTTCTCCCCATATCTTCCAAAGTCCAAGTCTTTTCCCCCACCTAAAAAGTGCCCCAACTTTTTTTCCCCCCCGCATCCATCGCCCCAACTCCCCCCCACCTCCCCCCTTCCCCCACTTTTTTTCCCATATCTTCCAAAGCCAAAGTCTTTTACCCCAACTAAAAAGTCCCCCCCAACTTTTTTGCCCCCCCGCATCCATCCCCTCAATTCCCCCCCTCTTCCCTCCTTCCCCCACTTTTCTCCCCATATCTTCCAAAGTCAAAGTCTTTTCTCCCACCTTAAAAGTCCCCCCAACTTTTTTTCCCCCCCGCATCCATCCCCCCAACTCCCCCCCTCCTCCCTCCTTCCTCTACTTTTTTCCCCATATCTTCCAAAGTCAAAGTCTTTTCCCCCATCTAAATATTCCCCCCCACTTTTTTCTCCATATCTTCCAAAGTCAAAGTCTTTTCCCCCAACTAAAATTCACCCCCAATTTTTTTGCCCCCCCGCATCCATCCCCCCTACTCCCCCCCTCCTCCCTTCTTCCCCCACTGTTCACCCCATATCTTCCAAAGTCCAAGTCTTTTCCCCCACCTAAAAAGTCCCCCCCAACTTTTTTGCCCCCCCGCATCCATCCCCCCAACTCCCCCCCTCCTCCCCCCTTCTTCCACTTTTTTCTCCATATCTTCCAAAGTCAAAGTCTTTTCCCCCAACTAAAATTCCCCCCCAATTTTTTTGCCCCCCCGCATCCATCCCCCCTACTCCCCCCCTCCTCCTTTCTTCCCCTACTGTTCACCCCATATCTTCCAAAGTCCAAGTCTTTTCCCCCACCTAAAAAGTCCCCCCCAACTTTTTTGCCCCCCCCGCATCCATCCCCCCAACTCCCCCCCTCCTCCCCCCTTCTCCCACTTTTTTCCCCATATCTTCCAAAGTCAAAGTCTTTTCTCCCACCTTAAAAGTCCCCCCAACTTTCCCCCCCCCCCCGCATCCATCCCCCCCAACTCCCCCCCTCCTCCCCCCTTCCCCCACTTTTTTCTCCATATCTTCCAAAGTCAAAGTCTTTTCCCCCAACTAATAAGTCCCCCCAACTTTTTTTCCCCCCCGCATCCATCCCCCCAACTCCCCCCCTCCTCCCCCCTTCCCCCACTTTTTTCTCCATATCTTCCAAAGTCAAAGTCTTTTCCCCCACCTAATAAGTCCCCCCAACTTTTTTTCCCCCCCGCATCCATCCCCCCAACTCCCCCCCTCCTCCCCCCTTCCCCCACTTTTTTCTCCATATCTTCCAAAGTCAAAGTCTTTTCCCCCACATAATAAGTCCCCCCAATTTTTTTCCCCCCCGCATCCATCCCCCCAACTCCCCCCCTCCTCCCCCCTTCCCCCACTTTTTTCTCCATATCTTCCAAAGTCAAAGTCTTTTCCCCTACCTAAAAAGTCCCCCCCAACTTTTTTGCCCCCCCGCATCCATCCCCCCAACTCCCCCCCTCCTCCCCCCTTCTTCCACTTTTTTCTCCATATCTTCCAAAGTCAAAGTCTTTTCCCCCAACTAAAATTCCCCCCAATTTTTTTGCCCCCCCGCATCCATCCCCCCTACTCCCCCCCTCCTCCTTTCTTCCCCTACTGTTCACCCCATATCTTCCAAAGTCCAAGTCTTTTCCCCCACCTAAAAAGTCCCCCCCAACTTTTTTGCCCCCCCGCATCCATCCCCCCAACTCCCCCCCTCCTCCCCCCTTCTCCCACTTTTTTCCCCATATCTTCCAAAGTCAAAGTCTTTTCTCCCACCTTAAAAGTCCCCCCAACTTTTCCCCCCCCCCCCGCATCCATCCCCCCAACTCCCCCCCTCCTCCCCCCTTCCCCCACTTTTTTCTCCATATCTTCCAAAGTCAAAGTCTTTTCCCCCACCTAATAAGTCCCCCCAACTTTTTTTCCCCCCCGCATCCATCCCCCCAACTCCCCCCCTCCTCCCCCCTTCCCTCACTTTTTCTCCATATCTTCCAAAGTCAAAGTCTTTTCCCCCCACCTAATAAGTCCCCCCAACTTTTTTGCCCCCCCACATCCATCCCCCCAACTCCCCCCCTCCTCCCTCCTTCCCCTACTTTTTTCCCCATATCTTCCAAAGTCAAAGTCTTTTCCCCCACCTAATAAGTCCCCCCAACTTTTTTCCCCCCCGCATCCATCCCCCCATCTCCCCCCCTCCTCCCCCCTTCCCCCACTTTTTTTCCCTTATCTTCCAAAGTCAAAGTCTTTTACCCCAACTAAAAAGTCCCCCCCCAACTTTTTTGCCCCCCCGCATCCATCCCCTCAATTCCCCCCCCTCTTCCCTCCTTCCCCCACTTTTCTCCCCATATCTTCCAAAGTCCAAGTCTTTTCCCCCACCTTAAAAGTCCCCCCAACTTTTTTTTCCCCCCCGCATCCATCCCCCCAACTCCCCCCCTCCTCCCCCCCTCCTCCCCCCTTCTTCCACTTTTTTCTCCATATCTTCCAAAGTCAAAGTCTTTTCCCCCAACTAAAATTCCCCCCCAATTTTTTTGCCCCCCCGCATCCATCCCCCCTACTCCCCCCCCTCCTCCTTTCTTCCCCCACTGTTCACCCCATATCTTCCAAAGTCCAAGTCTTTTCCCCCACCTAAAAAGTCCCCCCCCAACTTTTTTGCCCCCCCGCATCCATCCCCTCAACTCCCCCCCTCCTCCCCCCTTCTCCCACTTTTTTCCCCATATCTTCCAAAGTCAAAGTCTTTTCTCCCACCTTAAAAGTCCCCCCAACTTTTTCTCCCCCCCCGCATCCATCCCCCCAATTCCCCCCCTCCTCCCCCCTTCCCCCACTTTTTTCTCCATATCTTCCAAAGTCAAAGTCTTTTCCCCCAACTAATAAGTCCCCCCAACTTTTTTTCCCCCCCGCATCCATCCCCCCAACTCCCCCCCTCCTCCCCCCTTCCCCCACTTTTTTCTCCATATCTTCCAAAGTCAAAGTCTTTTCCCCCACCTAATAAGTCCCCCCAACTTTTTTTCCCCCCCGCATCCATCCCCCCAACTCCCCCCCTCCTCCCCCCTTCCCCCACTTTTTTCCCCCATATCTTCCAAAGTCAAAGTCTTTTCCCCAGACTAAAAAGTCCCCCCAACTTTTTTGCCCCCCCGCATCCATCCCCCCAACACCCCCCTCCTCCCTTCTTCCCCCACTTTTCTCCCCATATCGTCCAAATTCAAAGTCTTTTCCCCCACCTCATAAGTCCCCCCAACTTTTTTTCCCCCCGCATCCATCCCCCCAACTCCCCCCCTCCTCCCCCCTTCCCCCACTTTTTTCCCTTATCTTCCAAAGTCAAAGTCTTTTACCCCAACTTAAAAGTCCCCCCCCAACTTTTTTGCCCCCCCGCATCCATCCCCTCAATTCCCCCCCTCTTCCCTCCTTCCCCCACTTTTCTCCGCATATCTTCCAAAGTCAAAGTCTTTTCTCCCACCTTAAAAGTCCCCCCAACTTTTTTTCCCCCCCGCATCCATCCCCCCAACTCCCCCCCTCCTCCCCCCTTCCCCCACTTTTTTCTCCATATCTTCCAAAGTCAAAGTCTTTTCCCCCAACTAAAATTCACCCCCAATTTTTTTGCCCCCCCGCATCCATCCCCCCTACTCCCCCCCTCCTCCCTTCTTCCCCCACTGTTCACCCCATATCTTCCAAAGTCCAAGTCTTTTCCCCCACCTAAATAGTCCCCCCAACTTTTTCCCCCCCCAGCATCCATCCCCCTAACTCCCCCCCCTCCTCCCTCCTTCCGCCACACTTTTCTCCCCATATCTTCCAAAGTCAAAGTCTTTTCCCCCACCTAAAAAGTCCCCCCCAACTTTTTTGCCCCCCCGCATCCATCCGCCCAACTCCCCCCTCCTCCCCCCTTCTCCCACTTTTTTCCCCATATCTTCCAAATTCAAAGTCTTTTCCCCCATCTAAATATTCCCCCCCAACTTTTTTCCCCCCCTCATCCATCCTCCCGACTCCCCCCCTCCTCCCCCCTTCCCCTCATTTTTTCCCCATATCTTCCAAAGTCAAAGTCTTTTCCCCCACCTAATAAGTCACCCCAACTTTTTTTCCCCCCCGCATCCATCCCCCCAACTCCCCCCCTCCTCCCCCCTTCCCCCACTTTTTTCCCCATATCTTCCAAAGTCAAAGTCTTTTCCCCAGACTAAAAAGTCCCCCCAACTTTTTTGCCCCCCCGCATCCATCCCCCCAACACCCCCCTCCTCCCTTCTTCCCCCACTTTTCTCCCCATATCGTCCAAAGTCAAAGTCTTTTCCCCCACCTCATAAGTCCCCCCAACTTTTTTTCCCCCCCGCATCCATCCCCCCAACTCCCCCCCTCCTCCCCCCTTCCCCCACTTTTTTTCCCTTATCTTCCAAAGTCAAAGTCTTTTACCCCAACTAAAAAGTCCCCCCCCCCAACTTTTTTGCCCCCCCGCATCCATCCCCTCAATTCCCCCCCTCTTCCCTCCTTCCCCCACTTTTCTCCCCATATCTTCCAAAGTCCAAGTCTTTTCCCCCACCTTAAAAGTCCCCCCAACTTTTTTTCCCCCCCGCATCCATCCCCCCAACTCCCCCCCTCCTCCCCCCTTCTTCCACTTTTTTCTCCATATCTTCCAAAGTCAAAGTCTTTTCCCCCAACTAAAATTCCTCCCCAATTTTTTTGCCCCCCCGCATCCATCCCCCCTACTCCCCCCCTCCTCCTTTCTTCCCCCACTGTTCACCCCATATCTTCCAAAGTCCAAGTCTTTTCCCCCACCTAAAAAGTCCCCCCCCAACTTTTTTGCCCCCCCGCATCCATCCCCCCAACTCCCCCCTCCTCCCCCCTTCTCCCACTTTTTTCCCCATATCTTCCAAAGTCAAAGTCTTTTCTCCCACCTTAAAAGTCCCCCCAACTTTCCCCCCCCCCCGCATCCATCCCCCCAACTCCCCCCCTCCTCCCCCCTTCCCCCACTGTTCACCCCATATCTTCCAAAGTCCAAGTCTTTTCCCCCACCTAAATAGTCCCCCCAACTTTTTCCCCCCCCAGCATCCATCCCCCTAACTCCCCCCCTCCTCCCTCCTTCCGCCACACTTTTCTCCCCATATCTTCCAAAGTCAAAGTCTTTTCCCCCACCTAAAAAGTCCCCCCCAACTTTTTTGCCCCCCCGCATCCATCCGCCCAACTCCCCCCTCCTCCCCCCTTCTCCCACTTTTTTCCCCATATCTTCCAAATTCAAAGTCTTTTCCCCCATCTAAATATTCCCCCCCAACTTTTTTCCCCCCCTCATCCATCCTCCCGACTCCCCCCTCCTCCCCCCTTCCCCTCATTTTTTCCCCATATCTTCCAAAGTCAAAGTCTTTTCCCCCACCTAATAAGTCCCCCCAACTTTTTTTTCCCCCCGCATCCATCCCCCCAACTCCCCCCCTCCTCCCCCCTTCCCCCACTTTTTTCCCCATATCTTCCAAAGTCAAAGTCTTTTTTCCCACCTAAAAAGTCCACCCCAATTTTTTTGCCCCCCCACATCCATCCCCCCAACTCCCCCCCTCCTCCCTCCTTCCTCTACTTTTTTCCCCATATCTTCCAAAGTCAAAGTCTTTTCCCCCACCTAAAAAGTCCCCCCCAACTTTTTTGCCCCCCCACATCCATCCCCCCAACTCCCCCCCTCCTCCCTCCTTCCTCTACTTTTTTCCCCATATCTTCCAAAGTCAAAGTCTTTTCCCCCATCTAAATATTCCCCCCCAACTTTTTTGCCCCCCTGCATCCATCCCCCCAACTCCCCCCCTCCTCCCCTCTTCTCCCACTTTTTTCCCCATATCTTCCAAAGTCCAAGTCTTTTCCCCCACCTAAAAAGTCCCCCCAACTTTTTTTCCCCCCCCACATTCATCCCCCCACATTCATCCCCTCCTCCCCCCTTCCCCCATTTTTTTCCCCATATCTTCCAAAGTCAAAGTTTTTTGTCCCAACTAAAAAGTCTCCCCCAACTTTTTTTCCACCCCGCATCCATCCCCCCAACTCCCCCCCACCTCCCCCCTTCCCCCACCTTTTTCCCCATATCTTCCAAAGTCAAAGTCTTTTCCCCCAACTAAAAAGTCCCCCCCAACTTTTTTGCCCCCCTGCATCCATCCCCCTACTCCCCCCCTCCTCCCTTCTTCCCCCACTGTTCTCCCCATATCTTCCAAAGTCAAAGTCTTTTCCCCCACCTAAAAAGTCCCCCCTAACTTTTTTGCCCCCCCACATCCATCCCCCCAACTCCCCCCCTCCTCCCCCCTTCCCCCCAGTTTTTTCCCCATATCTTCCAAAGTCAAAGTCTTTTCCCCCAACTAAAAAGTCCCCCCCACACTTTTTTGCCCCCCCGCATCCATCCCCCCTACTCCCCCCCTCCTCCCTTCTTCCCCCACTGTTCTCCCCATATCTTCCAAAGCCCTCCACTTCCCCCCCCCATGAAAAAAAAATTTGTTCGAAAAAAAAAATTTCGAAAAAAAATATGTATGAAAAAATATTTGTATAGAAAAAAACTTGCATGAAAAAAAATGTATGAAAAAAAAATGGATGAAAAAATTTTTGTATGAAAAAATATTTGTATGAAAAAAAATTTGTATGAATAAATATTTGTATTAAAAAAAAATTGTATGAAAAAAAATTGTATGAAAAAAAATTTGTATGAAAAAAAATTTGTATGAAATAAAAATTGTATGAAAAAAAATTGTATGAAAAAATATTTGTATGAAAAAAAATTTGTCTGAAAAAAAATTTGTATGAAAAAAAAATATGTATGAAAAAAAATACTTGTGAAAAAATTTATGTTTGAAAAAAGTGTATGAAAAAAAATTTGTATGAAAAAATATTTGTATGAAAAAAAATTAGTTTGAAAAAAATTTGTATGAAAAAATAATTGTATGAAAAATTATTTGTATTAAAAAAAATTTGTATAAAAAAAATTATGTATGAAAAAAAAATGGATGAAATAATATTTGTATGGAAAAAAAATTAGTTTGAAAAAAATTTGTATGAAAAAAATTTGGTATGAAAAAAAAAATTTGTGATAAAAAATACTTGTGAAAAAATTTATGTATAGAAAATTTTAAATGAAAGTTTTGTATGGAAGTTACGCATGAGACTTTTACTTTTCATCATCGGGGATACTGTCGAGAGCGTCAGTGACATGTCATTCGTTATCGGGTAAGTCTATGCGCACAATTTGATACCCCACTCGGGTTTTTTCAAACCCGAGTGGCTCGTTCAACAAACACTAGTACCACTCAGCTACCGAGTCCCCGGCGATAGGATAACTCAGAATGAAAGCAACTCAATTTAATTACCGCCATCTGTTTAAAGTTGGCCGAAACTACATCGCCTTTGACAAAAATACAGTTTGCATGAGAAATGGCTGGTGTAAAGCTTCGACAAGAAATCGCTAGATGGATACTAGGATTATTTAATAAAATGTCTTATTTGTATTTTAGCAAGTAAATAGGAAATACAATCCTTATACCTGATGTAACCATACAGACACGTGTATTATTTATGTACATAACTTAACTTGAAAATAAAACAAGTCGTAAATTAGAATTCAGTGCATTCATTCATAAAGTAAAATAAACATGAACGTTAGGTGACGTAGCTTTACCCGTAAACCTACACGGTCCAATGAATGATATGACAAACTAATAATAATAAAAACAATGTGTACCTCTACACCCATTAGAGATGCTCCGCCATTGTATGCTTTGGCGACACGTTATTTGCGATCATGTAAGTCGAGACAGACAGTTTGAGTCGTTACATTATTGCATGAAGTGGATTTAGCCATGTTCGATGACCAAGTCTGAAAATGAAACAAAGCGTAATTTAGAATACGGTACATTCATTTAAAAACTAATATAAACGCGAGAGTGGGGTGCCTCAGGTAAAGTTTCTTTTTTAAATGGTTAGTGTTTGTTTATTACATTATTAGTTAAAATTTTATTGAAAAAATTTAGATTTCCAAAGATTGGTTTTGAACAAAAAATTGACCAGGGGTCCACCTTAGAGAAGTGATTTTCCTTTTATCACAAATCACTTTTTGAAAACACTTGTTTTTCAATTTTTACACGGCACATTTAGAAAATATGGAGAGAAAAAAAAGAAAAAAAAACGACAACACGAGCACTTTTGAAAAAAAAAAAAACAGCACTGAATTTATTCAAGTTTATTTGGTTTTAAATGATAATTAGATTTTAACAAAAAATTTATTAGGTTGCACACGACTTTATCACAACGGGTGCCGTAGTAGCTGGCTATTTTACCAAAAAATTATCTGACAAAACTAATAAAGCATAAAAACAATCGGTACTAATCCGAAATGCTCTGCCATGTAGGCTTTGGTGACACGTTATTTATGATCGGTTAAGTCGGGACGAACAGTTTAAGTTGTCACATTATTTGCTTGAAATGGCTTTAGCCATGTTCGGTGACCAATTTGAAACATGAAACAGAGCGTGATTGAGAACTGTCTACATTCATTTAAAAGCTTATATTAACGCGAGCGTGAGATGCCTCAGACAATTCCTTTTTTTACTGGTTAGTGTTTGTTATTAGTTAAAAGAAAAAAAAAAAAATTTAGATTTCCAAATTTTGGATTTGAACAAAAAATTGACCAGGGGTCCACCTTAGAAAAGTTAATTTTCTTTTATCACAAATCACTTGTTTATCACTTCTTACACGGCACTTTTAGAAAACAAAATTAAAAAAAAAAAAACAACGTCACGAGCAAAACCGACGTGGGGACTATCACCAGAAATATTAAAGACAATATACGACGGGGCAATCGTGCCGATATTCACATACGGGTCAGGGGTCTGGGGAGATACGTGTAGCAGAGTCAAAAATAGGAAAAAACTAGCAAGTATTCAGCGTCAATACGCAATAAGAATTTGCAAAGGATATAAAACTATCTCCACCACCTCAGCCTTAGCCTTAGCAGGAACACCACCAATAGATTTGAAAATAACAGAAATTAAAGATATCTACAGATTAAACAGAAGGGGTATCCCCCCTAACTTCCTACCTGCTGATAGGGAAATAATGACAACACGCAATATAAATGAACTACCACATCCGGGGAAAATAATAAAAGAAAACATAAAAATCGAGTTAGAAAAGGGTAATAAAATCAACGAGGATCCCATACAAATTTATACAGACGGAAGCAAGCAAGATAGTAAAGTGGGCGCTGGACTTGTTATAAAGGAAGCTGGGAAAGATTGGGTGTCAAAATCATATAAATTAGAAGATTATTGCACAGTTTACCAAGCGGAAATGTTAGCTATTCAAAAAGGCATAGAATGGGTACAAACAAAGGGAATAATAGACAAAGACATTACTATAAACTCAGACAGCAAATCATCACTAGAAACATTAAGAGACGAAAGAACTACGAACGATATAGCTAGAGAGTGTTTGGAAAAATTAGAAACATGCCAAAAAATAAAAACCGGGTAAAATTTCAATGGGTTAGAGCGAACAAAGGATTAGAGGGAAACGAAAGAGCAGATGAAGCAGCAAAAAAGGGAAGATTACTTAAAAAGTGCCCAGACTACAGCAAGGTACCACCAAGCTTCACAAAAATAACGCTCAAGAGAGAAACAGAACATAAATGGGATTTAAGATACATGGGGGAAAGTACGGGGAAAATAACCAAGAAGCACTTTCCAAATATAAACACGGCACTTATAAAGGGGAAACACGTGAAAAACAGCTTTCACGCAACACAGATGTTGACAGGACATGGGTGCTTCAAAGAATACCTGAAACGCTTTAAAATAATAGACGACGACAAATGCCCGTGTGACAAAACATCTACTCAGGACAGCACCCACGTACTAGAAAAATGCTCAATCTTTGATATAGACAGATTCAGATTAAACATTTTAAACATTAAACATTAATCAAAATTTAAGTCAGTTCCGTGCCATAAGGCAAAAAATATGACCGAACCCAAGTATTAAAAACACCGACCCCAAGCACTAAAACGAGCGAACCCAAGTGTGAAAACGATGATATTTTTTTCAAAATCTTCTTTTGGCTGATTTTTTGTTTGATTCGGGTACAGACCGTGATTCTTAGGAAGAATCCAAAATTTCAGTCCATTTGATGCCATAGTGACAAAGTTATGCCCGAACCTAAGTTTGACAAAGTGCCCATAAAAACACGAAAATTTTGTATGGAGAAAATTAAAATTCTTCTTTTGGCTGATTTTTTGTTTGATTCGGGTACAGACCATGATTCTTATTCATAGTGACAAAGTTATGCCCGAACCTAAGTTTGACAAAGTGCCCATAAAAACACGAAAATTTTGTATGGAGAAAATTAAAATTCTTCTTTTGGCTTTGGTTTGATTCGGGTACAGACCATGATTCTTAGGAAGAATCCAAAATTTCAGTCCAATTGGTGCCATAGGGCCAAAGTTATGGCGGAACCTAAATTTGACAAAGTGCTAATAAAACAATGAAAATTTTTGTACGAAAAAAATTAAAATTCTTATGTTGGCAGATTTTCTGATGGATTCGGGTACAGACCATGGTTCTTAGTAAGATTTCAAAATTTAAGTCAGTTCCGTGCCATAAGGCAAAAAATATGACGGAACCCAAGTATTAAAAACACTGACCCCAAGCACTAAAACGAGCGAACCCAAGTGTGAAAACGATGATTTTTTTTTTCAAAATCTTCTTTTGGCTGATTTTTTGTTTGATTCGGGTACAGACCGTGATTCTTAGGAAGAATCCAAAATTTCAGTCCATTTGATGCCATAGTGACAAAGTTATGCCCGAACCTAAGTTTGACAAAGTGCCCATAAAAACACGAAAATTTTGTATGGAGAAAATTAAAATTCTTCTTTTGGCTGATTTTTTGTTTGATTCGGGTACAGACCATGATTCTTATTCATAGTGACAAAGTTATGCCCGAACCTAAGTTTGACAAAGTGCCCATAAAAACACGAAAATTTTGTATGGAGAAAATTAAAATTCTTCTTTTGGCTTTGGTTTGATTCGGGTACAGACCATGATTCTTAGGAAGAATCCAAAATTTCAGTCCAATTGGTGCCATAGGGCCAAAGTTATGGCGGAACCTAAATTTGACAAAGTGCTAATAAAACAATGAAAATTTTTGTACGAAAAAAATTTAAATTCTTATGTTGGCAGATTTTCTGATGGATTCGGGTACAGACCATGGTTCTTAGTAAGATTTCAAAATTTAAGTCAGTTCCGTGCCATAAGGCAAAAAATATGACGGAACCCAAGTATTAAAAACACTGACCCCAAGCACTAAAACGAGCGAACCCAAGTGTGAAAACGATGATTTTTTTTTTCAAAATCTTCTTTTGGCTGATTTTTTGTTTGATTCGGGTACAGACCGAGATTCTTAGGAAGAATCCAAAATTTCAGTCCATTTGATGCCATAGTGACAAAGTTATGCCCGAACCTAAGTTTGACAAAGTGCCCATAAAAACACGAAAATTTTGTATGGAGATAATTAAAATACTTCTTTTGGCTTTTGTTTGATTCGGGTACAGACCATGATTCTTAGGAAGAATCCAAAATTTCAGTCCAATTGGTGCCATAGGGCCAAAGTTATGGCGGAACCTAAATTTGACAAAGTGCTAATAAAACAATGAAAAATTTTTTACGAAAAAAATTAAAATTCTTATGTTGGCAGATTTTCTGATGGATTCGGGTACAGACCATGGTTCTAAGTAAGATTTCAAAATTTAAGTCAGTTCCGTGCCATAAGGCAAAAAATATGACGGTACCCAAGTATTAAAAACACTGACCCCAAGCACTAAAACGAGCGAACCCAAGTGTGAAAACGATGATTTTTTTTTTCAAAATCTTCTTTTGGCTGATTTTTTGTTTGATTCGGGTACAGACCGTGATTCTTAGGAAGAATCCAAAATTTCAGTCCATTTGATGCCATAGTGACAAAGTTATGCCCGAACCTAAGTTTGACAAAGTGCCCATAAAAACACGAAAATTTTGTATGGAGAAAATTAAAATTCTTCTTTTGGCTGATTTTTTGTTTGATTCGGGTACAGACCATGATTCTTATTCATAGTGACAAAGTTATGCCCGAACCTAAGTTTGACAAAGTGCCCATAAAAACACGAAAATTTTGTATGGAGAAAATTAAAATTCTTCTTTTGGCTTTGGTTTGATTCGGGTACAGACCATGATTCTTAGGAAGAATCCAAAATTTCAGTCCAATTGGTGCCATAGGGCCAAAGTTATGGCGGAACCTAAATTTGACAAAGTGCTAATAAAACAATGAAAATTTTTGTACGAAAAAAATTAAAATTCTTATGTTGGCAGATTTTCTGATGGATTCGGGTACAGACCATGGTTCTTAGTAAGATTTCAAAATTTAAGTCAGTTCCGTGCCATAAGGCAAAAAATATGACGGAACCCAAGTATTAAAAACACTGACCCCAAGCACTAAAACGAGCGAACCCAAGTGTGAAAACGATGATTTTTTTTTTCAAAATCTTCTTTTGGCTGATTTTTTGTTTGATTCGGGTACAGACCGTGATTCTTAGGAAGAATCCAAAATTTCAGTCCATTTGATGCCATAGTGACAAAGTTATGCCCGAACCTAAGTTTGACAAAGTGCCCATAAAAACACGAAAATTTTGTATGGAGAAAATTAAAATTCTTCTTTTGGCTGATTTTTTGTTTGATTCGGGTACAGACCATGATTCTTATTCATAGTGACAAAGTTATGCCCGAACCTAAGTTTGACAAAGTGCCCATAAAAACACGAAAATTTTGTATGGAGAAAATTAAAATTCTTCTTTTGGCTTTGGTTTGATTCGGGTACAGACCATGATTCTTAGGAAGAATCCAAAATTTCAGTCCAATTGGTGCCATAGGGCCAAAGTTATGGCGGAACCTAAATTTGACAAAGTGCTAATAAAACAATGAAAATTTTTGTACGAAAAAAATTAAAATTCTTATGTTGGCAGATTTTCTGATGGATTCGGGTACAGACCATGGTTCTTAGTAAGATTTCAAAATTTAAGTCAGTTCCGTGCCATAAGGCAAAAAATATGACGGAACCCAAGTATTAAAAACACTGACCCCAAGCACTAAAACGAGCGAACCCAAGTGTGAAAACGATGATTTTTTTTTTCAAAATCTTCTTTTGGCTGATTTTTTGTTTGATTCGGGTACAGACCGAGATTCTTAGGAAGAATCCAAAATTTCAGTCCATTTGATGCCATAGTGACAAAGTTATGCCCGAACCTAAGTTTGACAAAGTGCCCATAAAAACACGAAAATTTTGTATGGAGATAATTAAAATACTTCTTTTGGCTTTTGTTTGATTCGGGTACAGACCATGATTCTTAGGAAGAATCCAAAATTTCAGTCCAATTGGTGCCATAGGGCCAAAGTTATGGCGGAACCTAAATTTGACAAAGTGCTAATAAAACAATGAAAAATTTTTTACGAAAAAAATTAAAATTCTTATGTTGGCAGATTTTCTGATGGATTCGGGTACAGACCATGGTTCTAAGTAAGATTTCAAAATTTAAGTCAGTTCCGTGCCATAAGGCAAAAAATATGACGGAACCCAAGTATTAAAAACACTGACCCCAAGCACTAAAACGAGCGAACCCAAGTGTGAAAACGATGATTTTTTTTTTCAAAATCTTCTTTTGGCTGATTTTTTGTTTGATTCGGGTACAGACCGTGATTCTTAGGAAGAATCCAAAATTTCAGTCCATTTGATGCCATAGTGACAAAGTTATGCCCGAACCTAAGTTTGACAAAGTGCCCATAAAAACACGAAAATTTTGTATGGAGAAAATTAAAATTCTTCTTTTATCTTTTGTTTGATTCGGGTACAGACCATGATTCTTAAGGAAGAATCCAAAATTTCAGTCCAATTGGTGCCATAGGGCCAAAGTTATGGCGGAACCTAAATTTGACAAAGTGCTAATAAAACAATGAAAATTTTTTTACGAAAAAAATTAAAATTCTTATGTTGGCAGATTTTCTGATGGATTCGGGTACAGACCATGGTTCTAAGTAAGATTTCAAAATTTAAGTCAGTTCCGTGCCATAAGGCAAAAAATATGACCGAACCCAAGTATTAAAAACACCGACCACAAGCACTAAAACGAGCGAACCCAAGTGTGAAAACGATGGCATTTTTTTCAAAATCTTCTTTTGGCTGATTTTTTGTTTGATTCGGGTACAGACCGTGATTCTTAGGAAGAATCCAAAATTTCAGTCCATTTGATGCCATAGTGACAAAGTTATGCCCGAACCTAAGTTTGACAAAGTGCCCATAAAAACACGAAAATTTTGTATGGAGAAAATTAAAATTCTTCTTTTGGCTTTTGTTTGATTCGGGTACAGACCATGATTCTTAAGGAAGAATCCAAAATTTCAGTCCAATTGGTGCCATAGGTCCAAAGTTATGGCGGAACCTAAATTTGACAAAGTGCTAATAAAACAATGAAAATTTTTTTACGAAAAAAATTAAAATTCTTATGTTGGCAGATTTTCTGATGTATTCGGGTACAGACCATGGTTCTTAGTAAGATTTCAAAATTTAAGTCAGTTCCGTGCCATAAGGCAAAAAATATGACGGAACCCAAGTATTAAAAACACCGACCCCAAGCACTAAAACGAGCGAACCCAAGTGTGAAAACGATGATATTTTTTTTCAAAATCTTCTTTTGGCTGATTTTTTGTTTGATTCGGGTACAGACCGTGATTCTTAGGAAGAATCCAAAATTTCAGTCCATTTGATGCCATAGTGACAAAGTTATGCCCGAACCTAAGTTTGACAAAGTGCCCATAAAAACACGAAAATTTTGTATGGAGAAAATTAAAATTCTTCTTTTGGCTTTTGTTTGATTCGGGTACAGACCATGATTCTTAGGAAGAATCCAAAATTTCAGTCCAATTGGTGCCATAGGGCCAAAGTTATGGCGGAACCTAAATTTGACAAAGTGCTAATAAAACAATGAAAATTTTTTTACGAAAAAAATTAAAATTCTTATGTTGGCAGATTTTCTGATGGATTCGGGTACAGACCATGGTTCTAAGTAAGATTTCAAAATTTAAGTCAGTTCCGTGCCATAAGGCAAAAAATATGACCGAACCCAAGTATTAAAAACACCGACCCCAAGCACTAAAACGAGCGAACCCAAGTGTGAAAACGATGATTTTTTTTTCAAAATCTTCTTTTGGCTGATTTTTTGTTTGATTCGGGTACAGACTGTGATTCTTAGGAAGAATCCAAAATTTCAGTCCATTTGATGCCATATAGTGACAAAGTTATGCCCGAACCTAAGTTTGACAAAGTGCCCATAAAAACACGAAAATTTTGTATGGAGAAAATTAAAATTCTTCTTTTGGCTTTTGTTTGATTCGGGTACAAAAGTATTAAAAACACCGACCCCAAGCACTAAAACGAGCGAACCCAAGTGTGAAAACGATGATATTTTTTTCAAAATCTTCTTTTGGCTGATTTTTTGTTTGATTCGGGTACAGACCGTGATTCTTAGGAAGAATCCAAAATTTCAGTCCATTTGATGCCATAGTGACAAAGTTATGCCCGAACCTAAGTTTGACAAAGTGCCCATAAAAACACGAAAATTTTGTATGGAGAAAATTAAATATCTTCTTTTGGCTTTTGTTTGATTCGGGTACAGACCATGATTCTTAGGAAGAATCCAAAATTTCAGTCCAATTGGTGCCATAGGGCCAAAGTTATGGCGGAACCTAAATTTGACAAAGTGCTAATAAAACAATGAAAATTCTTTTACGAAAAAAATTAAAATTCTTATGTTGGCAGATTTTCTGATGGATTCGGGTACAGACCATGGTTCTAAGTAAGATTTCAAAATTTAAGTCAGTTCCGTGCCATAAGGCAAAAAATATGACCGAACCCAAGTATTAAAAACACCGACCCCAAGCACTAAAACGAGCGAACCCAAGTGTGAAAACGATGATATTTTTTTCAAAATCTTCTTTTGGCTGATTTTCTGTTTGATTCGGGTACAGACCGTGATTCTTAGGAAGAATCCAAAATTTCAGTCCATTTGATGCCATAGTGACAAAGTTATGCCCGAACCTAAGTTTGACAAAGTGCCCATAAAAACACGAAAATTTTGTATGGAGAAAATTAAAATTCTTCTTTTGGCTTTTGTTTGATTCGGGTACAGACCATGATTCTAAGGAAGAATCCAAAATTTCAGTCCAGTTGGTGCCATAGGGCCAAAGTTATGGCGGAACCTAAATTTGACAAAGTGCTAATAAAACAATGAAAATTTTTTTACGAAAAAATTAAAATTCTTATGTTGGCAGATTTTCTGATGGATTCGGGTACAGACCATGGTTCTTAGTAAGATTTCAAAATTTAAGTCAGTTCCGTGCCATAAGGCAAAAAATATGACCGAACCCAAGTATTAAAAACACCGACCCCAAGCACTAAAACGAGCGAACCCAAGTGTGAAAACGATGATTTTTTTTTCAAAATCTTCTTTTGGCTGATTTTTTGTTTGATTCGGGTACAGACTGTGATTCTTAGGAAGAATCCAAAATTTCAGTCCATTTGATGCCATATAGTGACAAAGTTATGCCCGAACCTAAGTTTGACAAAGTGCCCATAAAAACACGAAAATTTTGTATGGAGAAAATTAAAATTCTTCTTTTGGCTGATTTTTTGTTTGATTCGGGTACAGACCATGATTCTTATTCATAGTGACAAAGTTATGCCCGAACCTAAGTTTGACAAAGTGCCCATAAAAACACGAAAATTTTGTATGGAGAAAATTAAAATTCTTCTTTTGGCTTTGGTTTGATTCGGGTACAGACCATGATTCTTAGGAAGAATCCAAAATTTCAGTCCAATTGGTGCCATAGGGCCAAAGTTATGGCGGAACCTAAATTTGACAAAGTGCTAATAAAACAATGAAAATTTTTGTACGAAAAAAATTAAAATTCTTATGTTGGCAGATTTTCTGATGGATTCGGGTACAGACCATGGTTCTTAGTAAGATTTCAAAATTTAAGTCAGTTCCGTGCCATAAGGCAAAAAATATGACGGAACCCAAGTATTAAAAACACTGACCCCAAGCACTAAAACGAGCGAACCCAAGTGTGAAAACGATGTTTTTTTTTTCAAAATCTTCTTTTGGCTGATTTTTTGTTTGATTCGGGTACAGACCGTGATTCTTAGGAAGAATCCAAAATTTCAGTCCATTTGATGCCATAGTGACAAAGTTATGCCCGAACCTAAGTTTGACAAAGTGCCCATAAAAACACGAAAATTTTGTATGGAGAAAATTAAAATTCTTCTTTTGGCTGATTTTTTGTTTGATTCGGGTACAGACCATGATTCTTATTCATAGTGACAAAGTTATGCCCGAACCTAAGTTTGACAAAGTGCCCATAAAAACACGAAAATTTTGTATGGAGAAAATTAAAATTCTTCTTTTGGCTTTGGTTTGATTCGGGTACAGACCATGATTCTTAGGAAGAATCCAAAATTTCAGTCCAATTGGTGCCATAGGGCCAAAGTTATGGCGGAACCTAAATTTGACAAAGTGCTAATAAAACAATGAAAATTTTTGTACGAAAAAAATTAAAATTCTTATGTTGGCAGATTTTCTGATGGATTCGGGTACAGACCATGGTTCTTAGTAAGATTTCAAAATTTAAGTCAGTTCCGTGCCATAAGGCAAAAAATATGACGGAACCCAAGTATTAAAAACACTGACCCCAAGCACTAAAACGAGCGAACCCAAGTGTGAAAACGATGATTTTTTTTTTCAAAATCTTCTTTTGGCTGATTTTTTGTTTGATTCGGGTACAGACCGAGATTCTTAGGAAGAATCCAAAATTTCAGTCCATTTGATGCCATAGTGACAAAGTTATGCCCGAACCTAAGTTTGACAAAGTGCCCATAAAAACACGAAAATTTTGTATGGAGATAATTAAAATACTTCTTTTGGCTTTTGTTTGATTCGGGTACAGACCATGATTCTTAGGAAGAATCCAAAATTTCAGTCCAATTGGTGCCATAGGGCCAAAGTTATGGCGGAACCTAAATTTGACAAAGTGCTAATAAAACAATGAAAAATTTTTTACGAAAAAAATTAAAATTCTTATGTTGGCAGATTTTCTGATGGATTCGGGTACAGACCATGGTTCTAAGTAAGATTTCAAAATTTAAGTCAGTTCCGTGCCATAAGGCAAAAAATATGACGGAACCCAAGTATTAAAAACACTGACCCCAAGCACTAAAACGAGCGAACCCAAGTGTGAAAACGATGATTTTTTTTTTCAAAATCTTCTTTTGGCTGATTTTTTGTTTGATTCGGGTACAGACCGTGATTCTTAGGAAGAATCCAAAATTTCAGTCCATTTGATGCCATAGTGACAAAGTTATGCCCGAACCTAAGTTTGACAAAGTGCCCATAAAAACACGAAAATTTTGTATGGAGAAAATTAAAATTCTTCTTTTGGCTTTTGTTTGATTCGGGTACAGACCATGATTCTTAAGGAAGAATCCAAAATTTCAGTCCAATTGGTGCCATAGGGCCAAAGTTATGGCGGAACCTAAATTTTACAAAGTGCTAATAAAACAATGAAAATTTTTTTACGAAAAAAATTAAAATTCTTATGTTGGCAGATTTTCTGATGGATTCGGGTACAGACCATGGTTCTAAGTAAGATTTCAAAATTTAAGTCAGTTCCGTGCCATAAGGCAAAAAATATGACCGAACCCAAGTATTAAAAACACCGACCACAAGCACTAAAACGAGCGAACCCAAGTGTGAAAACGATGGCATTTTTTTCAAAATCTTCTTTTGGCTGATTTTTTGTTTGATTCGGGTACAGACCGTGATTCTTAGGAAGAATCCAAAATTTCAGTCCATTTGATGCCATAGTGACAAAGTTATGCCCGAACCTAAGTTTGACAAAGTGCCCATAAAAACACGAAAATTTTGTATGGAGAAAATTAAAATTCTTCTTTTGGCTTTTGTTTGATTCGGGTACAGACCATGATTCTTAGGAAGAATCCAAAATTTCAGTCCAATTGGTGCCATAGGGCCAAAGTTATGGCGGAACCTAAATTTGACAAAGTGCTAATAAAACAATGAAAATTTTTTTACGAAAAAAATTAAAATTCTTATGTTGGCAGATTTTCTGATGGATTCGGGTACAGACCATGGTTCTAAGTAAGATTTCAAAATTTAAGTCAGTTCCGTGCCATAAGGCAAAAAATATGACCGAACCCAAGTATTAAAAACACCGACCCCAAGCACTAAAACGAGCGAACCCAAGTGTGAAAACGATGATTTTTTTTTCAAAATCTTCTTTTGGCTGATTTTTTGTTTGATTCGGGTACAGACTGTGATTCTTAGGAAGAATCCAAAATTTCAGTCCATTTGATGCCATATAGTGACAAAGTTATGCCCGAACCTAAGTTTGACAAAGTGCCCATAAAAACACGAAAATTTTGTATGGAGAAAATTAAAATTCTTCTTTTGGCTTTTGTTTGATTCGGGTACAAAAGTATTAAAAACACCGACCCCAAGCACTAAAACGAGCGAACCCAAGTGTGAAAACGATGATTTTTTTTTCAAAATCTTCTTTTGGCTGATTTTTTGTTTGATTCGGGTACAGACTGTGATTCTTAGGAAGAATCCAAAATTTCAGTCCATTTGATGCCATATAGTGACAAAGTTATGCCCGAACCTAAGTTTGACAAAGTGCCCATAAAAACACGAAAATTTTGTATGGATAAAATTAAAATTCTTCTTTTGGCTGATTTTTTTGTTTGATTCGGGTACAGACCATGATTCTTAGGAAGAATCCAAAATTTCAGTCCAATTGGTGCCATAGGGCCAAAGTTATGGCGGAACCTAAATTTGACAAAGTGCTAATAAAACAATGAAAATTTTTTTACGAAAAAAATTAAAATTCTTATGTTGGCAGATTTTCTGATGGATTCGGGTACAGACCATGGTTCTAAGTAAGATTTCAAAATTTAAGTCAGTTCCGTGCCATAAGGCAAAAAATATGACTGAACCCAAGTATTAAAAACACCGACCCCAAGCACTAAAACGAGCGACCCCAAGTGTGAAAACGATGATATTTTTTTCAAAATCTTCTTTTGGCTGATTTTTTGTTTGATTCGGGTACAGACCGTGATTCTTAGGAAGAATCCAAAATTTCAGTCCATTTGATGCCATAGTGACAAAGTTATGCCCGAACCTAAGTTTGACAAAGTGCCCATAAAAACACGAAAATTTTGTATGGAGAAAATTAAATATCTTCTTTTGGCTTTTGTTTGATTCGGGTACAGACCATGATTCTTAGGAAGAATCCAAAATTTCAGTCCAATTGGTGCCATAGGGCCAAAGTTATGGCGGAACCTAAATTTGACAAAGTGCTAATAAAACAATGAAAATTTTTTTACGAAAAAAATTAAAATTCTTATGTTGGCAGATTTTCTGATGGATTCGGGTACAGACCATGGTTCTAAGTAAGATTTCAAAATTTAAGTCAGTTCCGTGCCATAAGGCAAAAAATATGACCGAACCAGGGTATTAAAAACACCGACCACAAGCACTAAAACGAGCGAACCCAAGTGTGAAAACGATGATATTTTTTTCAAAATCTTCTTTTGGCTGATTTTTTGTTTGATTTGGGTACAGACCGTGATTCTTAGGAAGAATCCAAAATTTCAGTCCATTTGATGCCATAGTGACAAAGTTATGCCCGAACCTAAGTTTGACAAAGTGCCCATAAAAACACGAAAATTTTGTATGGAGAAAATTAAAATTCTTCTTTTGGCTTTTGTTTGATTCGGGTACAGACCATGATTCTTAGGAAGAATCCAAAATTTCAGTCCAATTGGTGCCATAGGGTCAAAGTTATGGCGGAACCTAATTTGACAAAGTGCTAATAAAACAATGAAAATTCTTTTGCGAAAAAATTAAAATTCTTATGTTGGCAGATTTTCTGATGGATTCGTGTACAGACCATGGTTCTTAGTAAGATTTCAAAATTTAAGTCAGTTCCGTGCCATAAGGCAAAAAATATGACCGAACCCAAGTATTAAAAACACCGACCCCAAGCACTAAAACGAGCGAACCCAAGTGTGAAAACGATGATTTTTTTTTCAAAATCTTCTTTTGGCTGATTTTTTGTTTGATTCGGGTACAGACTGTGATTCTTAGGAAGAATCCAAAATTTCAGTCCATTTGATGCCATATAGTGACAAAGTTATGCCCGAACCTAAGTTTGACAAAGTGCCCATAAAAACACGAAAATTTTGTATGGAGAAAATTAAAATTCTTCTTTTGGCTTTTGTTTGATTCGGGTACAGACCATGATTCTTAGGAAGAATCCAAAATTTCAGTCCAATTGGTGCCATAGGGCCAAAGTTATGGCGGAACCTAAATTTGACAAAGTGCTAATAAAACAATGAAAATTTTTTTACGAAAAAAATTAAAATTCTTATGTTGGCAGATTTTCTGATGGATTCGGGTACAGACCATGGTTCTTAGTAAGATTTCAAAATTTAAGTCAGTTCCGTGCCATAAGGCAAAAAATATGACCGAACCCAAGTATTAAAAACACCGACCCCAAGCACTAAAACGAGCGAACCCAAGTGTGAAAACGATGATATTTTTTTCAAAATCTTCTTTTGGCTGATTTTTTGTTTGATTCGGGTACAGACCGTGATTCTTAGGAAGAATCCAAAATTTCAGTCCATTTGATGCCATAGTGACAAAGTTATGCCCGAACCTAAGTTTGACAAAGTGCCCATAAAAACACGAAAATGTTGTATGGAGAAAATTAAAATTCTTCTTTTGGCTTTTGTTTGATTCGGGTACAAAAGTATTAAAAACACCGACCCCAAGCACTAAAACGAGCGAACCCAAGTGTGAAAACGATGATTTTTTTTTCAAAATCTTCTTTTGGCTGATTTTTTGTTTGATTCGGGTACAGACTGTGATTCTTAGGAAGAATCCAAAATTTCAGTCCATTTGATGCCATATAGTGACAAAGTTATGCCCGAACCTAAGTTTGACAAAGTGCCCATAAAAACACGAAAATTTTGTATGGAGATAATTAAAATTCTTCTTTTGGCTTTTGTTTGATTCGGGTACAGACCATGATTCTTAGGAAGAATCCAAAATTTCAGTCCAATTGGTGCCATAGGGCCAAAGTTATGGCGGAACCTAAATTTGACAAAGTGCTAATAAAACAATGAAAATTCTTTTACGAAAAAAATTAAAATTCTTATGTTGGCAGATTTTCTGATGGATTCGGGTACAGACCATGGTTCTAAGTAAGATTTCAAAATTTAAGTCAGTTCCGTGCCATAAGGCAAAAAATATGACCGAACCCAAGTATTAAAAACACCGACCACAAGCACTAAAACGAGCGAACCCAAGTGTGAAAACGATGATATTTTTTTCAAAATCTTCTTTTGGCTGATTTTTTGTTTGATTCGGGTACAGACCGTGATTCTTAGGAAGAATCCAAAATTTCAGTCCATTTGATGCCATAGTGACAAAGTTATGCCCGAACCTAAGTTTGACAAAGTGCCCATAAAAACACGAAAATTTTGTATGGAGAAAATTAAAATTCTTCTTTTGGCTTTTGTTTGATTCGGGTACAGACCATGATTCTAAGGAAGGATCCAAAATTTCAGTCCAGTTGGTGCCATAGGGCCAAAGTTATGGCGGAACCTAAATTTGACAAAGTGCTAATAAAACAATGAAAATTTTTTTACGAAAAAATTAAAATTCTTATGTTGGCAGATTTTCTGATGGATTCGGGTACAGACCATGGTTCTTAGTAAGATTTCAAAATTTAAGTCAGTTCCGTGCCATAAGGCAAAAAATATGACCGAACCCAAGTATTAAAAACACCGACCCCAAGCACTAAAACGAGCGAACCCAAGTGTGAAAACGATGATATTTTTTTCAAAATCTTCTTTTGGCTGATTTTTTGTTTGATTCGGGTACAGACCGTGATTCTTAGGAAGAATCCAAAATTTCAGTCCATTTGATGCCATAGTGACAAAGTTATGCCCGAACCTAAGTTTGACAAAGTGCCCATAAAAACACGAAAATGTTGTATGGAGAAAATTAAAATTCTTCTTTTGGCTTTTGTTTGATTCGGGTACAAAAGTATTAAAAACACCGACCCCAAGCACTAAAACGAGCGAACCCAAGTGTGAAAACGATGATTTTTTTTTCAAAATCTTCTTTTGGCTGATTTTTTGTTTGATTCGGGTACAGACTGTGATTCTTAGGAAGAATCCAAAATTTCAGTCCATTTGATGCCATATAGTGACAAAGTTATGCCCGAACCTAAGTTTGACAAAGTGCCCATAAAAACACGAAAATTTTGTATGGAGATAATTAAAATTCTTCTTTTGGCTTTTGTTTGATTCGGGTACAGACCATGATTCTTAGGAAGAATCCAAAATTTCAGTCCAATTGGTGCCATAGGGCCAAAGTTATGGCGGAACCTAAATTTGACAAAGTGCTAATAAAACAATGAAAATTCTTTTACGAAAAAAATTAAAATTCTTATGTTGGCAGATTTTCTGATGGATTCGGGTACAGACCATGGTTCTAAGTAAGATTTCAAAATTTAAGTCAGTTCCGTGCCATAAGGCAAAAAATATGACCGAACCCAAGTATTAAAAACACCGACCACAAGCACTAAAACGAGCGAACCCAAGTGTGAAAACGATGATATTTTTTTCAAAATCTTCTTTTGGCTGATTTTTTGTTTGATTCGGGTACAGACCGTGATTCTTAGGAAGAATCCAAAATTTCAGTCCATTTGATGCCATAGTGACAAAGTTATGCCCGAACCTAAGTTTGACAAAGTGCCCATAAAAACACGAAAATTTTGTATGGAGAAAATTAAAATTCTTCTTTTGGCTTTTGTTTGATTCGGGTACAGACCATGATTCTAAGGAAGGATCCAAAATTTCAGTCCAGTTGGTGCCATAGGGCCAAAGTTATGGCGGAACCTAAATTTGACAAAGTGCTAATAAAACAATGAAAATTTTTTTACGAAAAAATTAAAATTCTTATGTTGGCAGATTTTCTGATGGATTCGGGTACAGACCATGGTTCTTAGTAAGATTTCAAAATTTAAGTCAGTTCCGTGCCATAAGGCAAAAAATATGACCGAACCCAAGTATTAAAAACACCGACCCCAAGCACTAAAACGAGCGAACCCAAGTGTGAAAACGATGATATTTTTTTCAAAATCTTCTTTTGGCTGATTTTTTGTTTGATTCGGGTACAGACCGTGATTCTTAGGAAGAATCCAAAATTTCAGTCCATTTGATGCCATAGTGACAAAGTTATGCCCGAACCTAAGTTTGACAAAGTGCCCATAAAAACACGAAAATTTTGTATGGAGAAAATTAAATATCTTCTTTTGGCTTTTGTTTGATTCGGGTACAGACCATGATTCTTAGGAAGAATCCAAAATTTCAGTCCAATTGGTGCCATAGGGCCAAAGTTATGGCGGAACCTAAATTTGACAAAGTGCTAATAAAACAATGAAAATTCTTTTACGAAAAAAATTAAAATTCTTATGTTGGCAGATTTTCTGATGGATTCGGGTACAGACCATGGTTCTAAGTAAGATTTCAAAATTTAAGTCAGTTCCGTGCCATAAGGCAAAAAATATGACCGAACCCAAGTATTAAAAACACCGACCCCAAGCACTAAAACGAGCGAACCCAAGTGTGAAAACGATGATATTTTTTTCAAAATCTTCTTTTGGCTGATTTTTTGTTTGATTCGGGTACAGACCGTGATTCTTAGGAAGAATCCAAAATTTCAGTCCATTTGATGCCATAGTGACAAAGTTATGCCCGAACCTAAGTTTGACAAAGTGCCCATAAAAACACGAAAATTTTGTATGGAGAAAATTAAAATTCTTCTTTTGGCTTTTGTTTGATTCGGGTACAGACCATGATTCTAAGGAAGAATCCAAAATTTCAGTCCAGTTGGTGCCATAGGGCCAAAGTTATGGCGGAACCTAAATTTGACAAAGTGCTAATAAAACAATTATACCGACGAGGGCGTTATTACTACCATTACGATATTTAACTCTCTATCACAGAAGGGAAATAAAAGCACTTAGTATCAGGCTGTATAAAATTGCATTATATATTTAAGTTTACTTGCGACAATATTTAATTAGTAAATTACAATAATTGAAAGCTACACAGAACGACCAACGGAAGGCGAGTCTCCAGCGGGAATAAACTCGGAGCTCGGAGCTTGCCGTAAATCGCAAGTCACCCGTATCTGTCATCAACGGTGTTGCCTTCTCAGAAAATACCTTTTGGGCTGTTCAATTCATGTCGAATGTAGGTACCACCACATACCTTCCCCCCAGTTGCTAAACGATATGAAAAATATTTGGTAGGGATTCCAAAAGATATTTTTTGAGTGTAGCGTGTCGGACAAGACAAAGGAAAATTTAACTTATGACGTCACATTGTGTCAGTGCCTGGGTTTTTTAATAAATGATGGTAGTCGCTGTTAAAAGCGTCTTGAATTGCAATAGGCTTCCTGATACGATGTGAGATCATGTGAAAATATAATGAGTTACTAAAATATAATATATTTTATACTTGACATCATTGTAAAATATTTTGTTCCTATGCGTTCAGAAATATATAGTATATGTGTGAAGGTATTTTTATGAATAATATCTCCATAAATTTGTGAACGCATTGGAAGTTTTTAAACATAATTTTACTTGTATATACATCCTTATATTAATCAATAACCAAACATTGGCTGTGTTAAAAGTTGCCAAGTTCTATAGAAATAGCATGATATATAACTTGTTTTTAAACAAAAGATAATTGAATCACCTTATTTTGTGATACACACCTGTATTCTGTTATATAAATAATAATAATAAAAAATAACTGAGTGTTTAATTTATTTTAAACCTACTTGTTTTCAATGTTTAAAATGTTTAGGAAATATTGATGTAAGCAATTATTGGATGTATGTAATTAATAAGCTGCTGGTATAAGTATCACAGTACGCTATAGTAAATTATCCTATATTAGATTATTATTTTAAATACATACTTGATTAACTTAACTTATACTAGATATAATATTTTGCATTGGTTGCGAAGGTTAGTTTGACACTAAACGTTGAAATAATGTTTTTATTATTCAACTTACTCATGACTCTGTGTCATAAAAATATGAAAATAATAACTAAAGTGTCTAGTTGTATACAAGAATGATTATACCAACAATTTAAAAATATATTAATCTATGTTTACTGAAGCACACATGGTAATCATCTGTTATGTTTATGTTGGTATGGTATGTTTTCATATTGTAAATATTTAATTGATTTAACGAGATATGAAAACAGATGTGTTTCAGTATACACTATATAGTTATACAAACTCAATACTTGCTACATCAAGTGATGTCAGAGTCGATGCAGCAATATTGAGCAGATATATTTATTTACATAATCATTTTTACCTGAATTATTTTTATAATATAAAAGCTGTATAAGATATCTCGCGTAGAGCGAGTTGAATGGAAAATAATTCCTTATAACACATTAGATGTAATGAAATGTTATCAAATGAAAATTGTTATTTGAGTTATACTATACTTTACTGCGCAGACAACCGTTCTTATTTTTACAATTATAAATTCTTAACTAATAAAATTATTTTCAAATGTTTACTGAATCTGGTTTATTTTTACTCAACAAACTAAGGAGTTTTTTAAGTTTTTTAAGTAACTAGACTGGTTAAGATTTAGCGTCCAGATTAGATATATTATTGTTTTTATTAGATTATTGCAATTAATTATTAATGAGTAATAAAATATACTCGTTTTTGTAAACATTTGAAAACAATCATAACAGTTTCATCAACATGCTCACTCAGATGTATGTATTTTGTAAGTACATCTGAGTAATCATGGTTGGGATTATTAAAAACAAAACTTTACTCTACATAGCTTGATAATTTTGTAATGTATTATTTTAGTATACCGATGAGGGTGTTATTACCATTACGATATTTAACTCTCTATCACAGGAGGGAAATAAAAGCACTTAGTATCAGGCTGTATAAAATTGCATTATATATTTAAGTTTACTTGCGACAATATTTAATTAGTAAATTACAATAATTGAAAGCTACACAGAACGACCAACGGAAGGCGAGTCTCCAGCGGGAATAAAATCGGAGCTTGCCGTAAACCGCAAGTCACCCGTATCTGTCATGAACGGTGTTGCCCTCTCAGAAAATACCTTTTGGGCTGTTCAATTCATGTCGAATGTAGGTACCACCACATACCTTCCCCCCAGTTGCTAAACGATATGAAAAATATTTGGTAGGGATTCCAAAAGATATTTTTTGAGTGTAGCGTGTCGGACAAGACAAAGGAAAATTTAACTTATGACGTCACATTGTGTCAGTGCCTGGGTTTTTTAATAAATGATGGTAGTCGCTGTTAAAAGCGTCTTGAATTGCAATAGGCTTCCTGATACGATGTGAGATCATGTGAAAATATAATGAGTTACTAAAATATAATATATTTTATACTTGACATCATTGTAAAATATTTTGTTCCCATGCGTTCAGAAATATATAGTATATGTGTGAAGGTATTTTTATGAATAATATCTCCATAAATTTGTGAACGCATTGGAAGTTTTTAAACATAATTTTACTTGTATATACATCCTTATATTAATCAATAACCAAACATTGGCTGTGTTAAAAGTTGCCAAGTTCTATAGAAATAGCATGATATATAACTTGTTTTTAAACAAAAGATAATTTAATCACCTTATTTTGTGATACACACCTGTATTCTGTTATATAAATAATAATAATAAAAAATAACTGAGTGTTTAATTTATTTTAAACCTACTTGTTTTCAATGTTTAAAATGTTTAGGAAATATTGATATAAGTAATTATTTGTTTGAAATATAAACTGTATCTACAAAAAAATATGGATGTATGTAATTAATAAGCTGCTGGTATAAGTATCACAGTACGCTATAGTAAATTATCCTATATTAGATTATTATTTTAAATACATACTTGATTAACTTAACTTATACTAGATATAATATTTTGCATTGATTGCGAAGGTTAGTTTGACACTAAACGTTGAAATAATGTTTTCATTATTCAACTTACTCATGACTCTGTGTCATAAAAATATGAAAATAATAACTAAAGTGTCTAGTTGTATACAAGAATGATTATACCAACAATTTAAAAATATATTAATCTATGTTTACTGAAGCACACATGGTAATCATCTGTTATGTTTATGTTGGTATGGTATGTTTTCATATTGTAAATATTTAATTGATTTAACGAGATATGAAAACAGATGTGTTTCAGTATACACTATATAGTTATACAAACTCAATACTTGCTACATCAAGTGATGTCAAAGTCGATGCAGCAATATTGAGCAGATATATTTATTTACATAATCATTTTTACCTGAATTATTTTTATAATATAAAAGCTGTATAAGATATCTCGCGTAGAGCGAGTTGAATGGAAAATAATTCCTTATAACACATTAGATGTAATGAAATGTTATCAAATGAAAATTGTTATTTGAGTTATACTATACTTTACTGCGCAGACAACCGTTCTTATTTTTACAATTATAAATTCTTAACTAATAAAATTATTTTCAAATGTTTACTGAATCTGGTTTATTTTTACTCAACAAACTAAGGAGTTTTTTAAGGTAACTAGACTGGTTAAGATTTAGCGTCCAGATTAGATATATTATTGTTTTTATTAGATTATTGCAATTAATTATTAATGAGTAATAAAATATACTCGTTTTTGTAAACATTTGAAAACAATCATAACAGTTTCATCAACATGCTCACTCAGATGTATGTATTTTGTAAGTACATCTGAGTAATCATGGTTGGGATTATTAAAAACAAAACTTTACTCTACATAGCTTGATAATTTTGTAATGTATTATTTTAGTTTAAATGCTCTTTATATCTAATACCTTTGTTAGTTAAAAGTTATTCGCATAATGCTAGATACTATTTTAAGTATATGAATGTCAATATATGCTATATTGGATACCTATCCCATATAGTATACATTAAGATTCCACGCTGTCAGAGTTATACACTTATGAAAGGTTATTTTTAGCATAATGATTACAAGTCTTGTGAAAAGCGATTATAGCTAGACACGCAGTTTTCATTGATTGATATACAATGTTTTAAATATGCTTAAATTAATTACATGCAGGTACATGATTTTGAAGGATGAAGTTTTTCATCAATTGATAATGCATCATTTCTATGACAATGAATTGCATATATTAGTATTGTATTCTAATTTTGTTTTTTGTAAAAAATATTCAATTATGCATGATGATAATAAACAAAAAGCTCAACATTTGTATGAAATATTGTAGACTTTGTTATTTTTTATTCTTAGTAATTTAAAAATAATTTTACTTTTGATATCTTGCTAGAGCAATTTTATGATTTTTAGTATTAATTATTGAAGGTTCTTATATATTTCTGATAAAAATGAAATGCCTTTTTATGCTCTAAGCTTGCCCTTATCTGTCTGGGAAATGAACTTTTCACCCAGATCTTGTTGGTATTGTGGCAAAAGAGTTTGGAACCGTTGTAGAAGCTGGCGTATTATCCTCTACATTTTCTTGATCCTTTGCACTGGCAGGTGTTGATTTGATGTTTTCAAATTCTCTGCAGTCGTCCGACGTAGATGTCAGGTTCTTCCTTAAGAGTTTCATTGAAGAAATCTCATGGGGATTTTGGTGTGCTACCCAATGTGAGTTCAGCTGGGAAAATTTTGTTGGTCATATTGAAGTATCAGGAAACATTAATTCAACATAGGACGAGGGCGGAGTCATCTTTTGCCATAATATAATCGTCAGGTTGACTCTGCGCTTTCCCTCCAATCCTCAGTTGCTTGAAGTAGGACAGTTAGTCTCTTCAGATTGAGATATTGTGTCAGCTACTGTATTCTGGAATATGTGTGATAGTGCTTTGATATATGAATTATAGAAAATATTGAAGTAGAGAAGATGGCGGTAAAATCGATTTGTCTCTTTTAAATTTGAGATAGTAGCTATTGAGTTGTCCTTTAGTATTCCTTTTTCCATTTTCCAGTTGCCTGTTGCCTGTTTGCTGGAGCTCTGTCCAGTTGCCTGTTGCCTGTTAGCTGGTGATATCTGTTGCCTGTTGGCTGGAGCTGCGTCCAGTTGCCTGTGTCTGTTGTCCGTTGCCTGTTGCCTGTTGTCTGGCTCTAATGGCCAGTTTCCTGTTGCATGTGTCTTGTGTCTGTTGCCTGTTACCTGTTGTCTGACTCTAATGGTCAGTTTCCTGTTGCCTGTGCCTATTTATTTGCTACAAGTGTTTTTTGTTACTTGAGCGTAAGGAATGGACTGCTACTGTTTGCGAAATCACACTACTGTGTGGCGTCGCCGTTGTTTTTCGATTTATCTTTGTTGTAAGAGCATGGTTGGTAGCATCTATACGCCTTTTCTCCATATTTCATGTGAAGTTTGCAATATCCGTCTTGGTTTCCTTTGGGTAATCGACCGCGAGACCCGGACCTCGGTCTTCTAGCGGGATTCTGCTGATCATACTTCTGGTAAGAAAAATTTCTCTGAGGGCTACGGTTTCGTCGTCCTCGGAAGGTAGAATAGTTGTCGTTTTGTGATATTTTAAGCTGAGTCACTTCCTGTGTGAGCGCTGAAATTTGTTTTTGAAGTTGTAACAATAGGTTAGTTTCTATGTTTTCAGGTTTTGATGTTGCAGGTTTGCTTACATGTTCCATTGCGCTACATTCCGTTGATTGGTAGACATCTGTGATTTTGTCTGCAGCCGTCGCTAGTTGATTAATATCATTATCCGTGAGGGCGGATAGGATTGCTTGAACATGTTGAGGCAAGCGCTGAAGCCAAAGTGTACGAACTATAGCGCTATTTGCCAATGCTGGTCCCGCCAATTCCATCATGTGACGTAGAAGACCTGTCGGCTTGCGATCCTCAAGCTGAATTCCAGTTAGAAGTCTGGTTAGTCGTTTTTCTGCTGAATCTTGTAGTCTGTCGATCAGTGCGGCTTTTAAGGTTGAATATTTGTCCGTCGTGGGCGGCTTTGTGACTATATCGCTGACGCACTGCAATGTTTGTGCATCCAACGCTGCGACTATAATATTATATTTTGTAAAGTCTTCCTTGATTCGTGAGTTTACAAACTGTGATTCGGCCTGAATGAACCAGAGCGAAATGTTCTCTTTCCAGCATGTTGATAGTCTCACCGAGACGTGGTGGATAGCAGGCTCACTGCTGCTCTGACTTGTTGATTCCATATTGTCTGTTTTCTTGTTTAATTGAATAGCTTCAGGTATTTGCGTTGATCTGGGATTTTCCCCTTCGGTTGTCATTATAAACTTTTTCAGATGTAGGAGAGCTTACGCATAATAGGCGGAAATTTAATAATATTCAGACGTAAATTAAAAATATTAAAGATAAGATCGTGCTATTCAATTGTACACAAAAAACAATATTCAAACCAATAGATTTCACAACATGCTATATAAAAAATATCGCAACCTTGCATCATATTATTGTTGAGATTTATAATTTTAAGAGCAATATATTTTTTAAATCCCGAAAGTGATACTATCATTGACCTCTGTGTTTTAAAACGTTATATTATTTGCGTAATCCAAGACTCAAACCATAATTTTATTGCGTTTTGTTAAATTTATTTGACTGTGATCTGCAGTTTTCTACATTGGTAATTATAATGCGCAATGACCTTTGAATAGGTGAGAGGTAGGTTTTCAATTTCAATGATTCGTAAAATTTTGCAACATTTGAACTGTAGGTATGCATTTAAAAATTGTAGGAAAATTTCTGGATAATATTATGGATTAGATTGAACGTTACGTCCGGATGAATCTTGCTGTCCAGCAGCTGCTCGATTGATGTCTGGACATCGGCTCTGCTTCTCTGCTGATGCGTAGACTCTGCCCTGGTAGAAGTCAGCTGTTCTGTTGAAAGTCAGCGGCTGTGGAGGAAGCTGGTGGTGTGCTCCGGAACAGGCTGCGAGCTGCTTTCTCTCTGGTGGCCGTTGTTTCTGAAATTGATGTTTTTACGCAGTTAATGGTCATTGCAAACACGATAATTTTTAAAAATCATTAGTTGGGACAATAATCATATCATATAATCATATAAGGTATGTAAGATTCACAGATTTCTGTATTTCCGATACGATCGAAATCGCAACGGGATGTACGATGTACATACTATTTTAAAATTACTGAGACGTCATTTAATAAAGCTACTAAAATTTCTAAGTTACTGATTGTTTGAAAGAATTTTTAAAATTGAATTTGTACTTACATAAGTCTCAGGAAACCCGCTGGCGACCCCCTCCCGTGGTGTTCGATATTTATTAATGCAAAAAAAAATAACATCACGATTTAAACTCGATGATGGATTAAAAATTGTGTAAAATGTCGGGTCACCAATATATCGTATGAGGGTGTTATTACCATTACGATATTTAACTCTCTATCACAGGAGGGAAATAAAAGCACTTAGTATCAGGCTGTATAAAATTGCATTATATATTTAAGTTTACTTGCGACAATATTTAATTAGTAAATTACAATAATTGAAAGCTACACAGAACGACCAACGGAAGGCGAGTCTCCAGCGGGAATAAAATCGGAGCTTGCCGTAAACCGCAAGTCACCCGTATCTGTCATGAACGGTGTTGCCCTCTCAGAAAATACCTTTTGGGCTGTTCAATTCATGTCGAATGTAGGTACCACCACATTAGTTTAAATGCTCTTTATATCTAATACCTTTGTTAGTTAAAAGCTATTTGCACAATGCTATATACTATTTTAAGTATATGAATGTCAATATATGCTATATTGGATACCTATCCCATATAGTATACATTAAGATTCCACGCTGTCAGAGTTATACACTTATGAAAGGTTATTTTTAGCATAATGATTACAAGTCTTGTGAAAAGCGATTATAGCTAGACACGCAGTTTTCATTGATTGATATACAATGTTTTAAATATGCTTAAATTAATTACATGCAGGTACATGATTTTGAAGGATGACATTTTTCATCAATTGATAATGCATCATTTCTATGACAATGAATTGCATATATTAGTATTGTAATCTAATTATATTGTTTGTAAAAAATATTCAATTATGAATGATGATAATAAACAAAAAGCTCAACATTTGTATGAAATATTGTAGACTTTGTTATTTTTTATTCTTAGCAATTTAAAAATAATTTTACCTTTGATATCTTGCTAGAGCAATTTTATGATTTTTAGTATTAATTATTGAAGGTTCTTATATATTTCTGATAAAAATGAAATGCCTTTTTATGCTCTAAGCTTGCCCTTATCTGTCTGGGAAATGAACTTTTCGCCCAGATCTTGTTGGTATTGTGGCAAAAGAGTTTGGAACCGTTGTAGAAGCTGGCGTATTATCCTCTACATTTTCTTGATCCTTTGCACTGGCAGGTGTTGATTTGATGTTTTCAAATTCTCTGCAGTCGTCCGACGTAGATGTCAGGTTTTTCCTTAAGAGTTTCATTGAAGAAATCTCATGGGGATTTTGGTGTGCTACCCAATGTGAGTTCAGCTGGGAAAATTTTGTTGGTCATATTGAAGTATCAGGAAACATTAATTCAACATAGGACGAGGGCGGAGTCATCTTTTGCCTTAATATAATCGTCAGGTTGACTCTGCGCTTTCCCTCCAATCCTCAGTTGCTTGAAGTAGGACAGTTAGTCTCTTCAGATTGAGATATTGTGTCAGCTACTGTATTCTGGAATATGTGTGATAGTGCTTTGATATATGAATTATAGAAAATATTGAAGTAGAGAAGATGGCGGTAAAATCGATTTGTCTCTTTTAAATTTGAGATAGTAGCTATTGAGTTGTCCTTTAGTATTCCTTTTTCCATTTTCCAGTTGCCTGTTGCCTGTTTGCTGGAGCTCTGTCCAGTTGCCTGTTGCCTGTTAGCTGGTGATATCTGTTGCCTGTTGGCTGGAGCTGCGTCCAGTTGCCTGTGTCTGTTGTCCGTTGCCTGTTGCCTGTTGTCTGGCTCTAATGGCCAGTTTCCTGTTGCCTGTTGTCTGGCTCTAATGGCCAGTTTCCTGTTGCCTGTGTCTTGTGTCTGTTGTCTGACTCTAATGGTCAGTTTCCTGTTGCCTGTGCCTATTTATTTGCTACAAGTGTTTTTTGTTACTTGAGCGTAAGGAATGGACTGCTACTGTTTGCGAAATCACACTACTGTGTGGCGTCGCCGTTGTTTTTCGATTTATCTTTGTTGTAAGAGCATGGTTGGTAGCATCTATACGCCTTTTCTCCATATTTCATGTGAAGTTTGCAATATCCGTCTTGGTTTCCTTTGGGTAATCGACCGCGAGACCCGGACCTCGGTCTTCTAGCGGGATTCTGCTGATCATACTTCTGGTAAGAAAAATTTCTCTGAGGGCTACGGTTTCGTCGTCCTCGGAAGGTAGAATAGTTGTCGTTTTGTGATATTTTAAGCTGAGTCACTTCCTGTGTGAGCGCTGAAATTTGTTTTTGCAGTTGTTGTAATACGCTGTTTTTAATGTCTTCAGATTTAGATGTGTTTGTTTACATGTTCCATTGCGCTACATTCCGTTGATTGGTAGACATCTGTGATCTTGTCTGCAGCCGTCGCCAGTTGATTAATATCATTATCCGTAAGGGCGGATAGGATTGCTTGAACATGTTGAGGCAAGCGCTGAAGCCAAAGTACACGAACAATTGTACTATTTGCCAATGATGGTCCAGCCAGTTCCATCATATGTCGAAGAAGTACTGATGGCTTGCGATATTCTAGCTGAATTCCGGATAGAAGTCGCGTGAGCCTTTTTTCTGGTGAATCTTGTAATCTTTCTATCAGTGCGGCTTTTAAGGTTGAATATTTGTCCGTCGTGGGCGGTTTCGTGACAATATCGCTGACGCACTGCAATGTCTGTGTATCCAGCGCAGCGACTATAATATTATATTTTTTAAAATCTTCCGTGATACGGGAAATTGCAAACTGCGATTCAATTTGTATGAACCAAAGTCCAATATTGTTCTTCCAGTACGGTGAAAGTCTCACCGATACATGGTGAATATCAGGTTCACTGCTTCTTCCGCTTGAGAATTCCATGTTAATTGATATGGTAATTTCTTCTTCCGTTGACATAATAAACTTTTTCAGATGTAGGAGAGCTTACGCATAATAGGCGGAAATTTAATAATATTCAGACGTAAATTAAAAATATTAAAGATAAGATCGTGCTATTCCATTGTACACAAAAAACAATATTCAAACCAAAAGATTTCACAACATGCTATATAAAAAATATCGCAACCTTGCATCATATTATTGTTGAGATTTATAATTTTAAGAGCAATATATTTTTTAAATCCCGAAAGTGATACTATCATTGACCTCTGTGTTTTAAAACGTTATATTATTTGCGTAATCCAAGACTCAAACCATAATTTTATTGCGTTTTGTTAAATTTATTTGACTGTGATCTGCAGTTTTCTACATTGGTAATTATAATGCGCAATGACCTTTGAATAGGTGAGAGGTAGGTTTTCAATTTCAATGATTCGTAAAATTTTGCAACATTTGAACTGTAGGTATGCATTTAAAAATTGTAGGAAAATTTCTGGATAATATTATGGATTAGATTGAACGTTACGTCCGGATGAATCTTGCTGTCCAGCAGCTGCTCGATTGATGCTTGGACATCGGCTCTGCTTCTCTGCTGATGCGTAGACTCTGCCCTGGTAGAAGTCAGCTGTTCTGTTGAAAATCAGCTGATGTGGAGGAAGCTGGTGGTGCTCCGGAACAGGCTGCGAGCTGCTTTCTCTCTGGTGGCCGTTGTTTCTGAAATTGATGTTTTTACGCAGTTAATGGTCATTGCAAACACGATAATTTTTAAAAATCATTAGTTGGGACAATAATCATATCATATAATCATATAATGTATGTAAAATTCACAGATTTCTGTATTTCCGATACGATCGAAATCGCAACGGGATGCACTACGTGCATACTATTTTAAAATTACTGAGACGTCATTTAATAAAGCTACTAAAATTTCTAAGTTACTGATTGTTTGAAAGAATTTTTAAAATAGAATTTGTACTTACATAAGTCTCAGGAAACCCGCTGGCGACCCCCTCCCGTGGTGTTCGATATTTATTAATGCAAAAAAGAATAACATCACGATTTAAACTCGATGATGGATTAAAAATTGTGTAAAATGTCGGGTCACCAATATACCGACGAGGGCGTTATTACTACCATTACGATATTTAACTCTCTATCACAGAAGGGAAATAAAAGCACTTAGTATCAGGCTGTATAAAATTGCATTATATATTTAAGTTTACTTGCGACAATATTTAATTAGTAAATTACAATAATTGAAAGCTACACAGAACGACCAACGGAAGGCGAGTCTCCAGCGGGAATAAACTCGGAGCTCGGAGCTTGCCGTAAATCGCAAGTCACCCGTATCTGTCATCAACGGTGTTGCCTTCTCAGAAAATACCTTTTGGGCTGTTCAATTCATGTCGAATGTAGGTACCACCACACAATGAAAATTTTTTTACGAAAAAATTAAAATTCTTATGTTGGCAGATTTTCTGATGGATTCGGGTACAGACCATGGTTCTTAGTAAGATTTCAAAATTTAAGTCAGTTCCGTGCCATAAGGCAAAAAATATGACCGAACCCAAGTATTAAAAACACCGACCCCAAGCACTAAAACGAGCGAACCCAAGTGTGAAAACGATGATATTTTTTTCAAAATCTTCTTTTGGCTGATTTTTTGTTTGATTCGGGTACAGACCGTGATTCTTAGGAAGAATCCAAAATTTCAGTCCATTTGATGCCATAGTGACAAAGTTATGCCCGAACCTAAGTTTGACAAAGTGCCCATAAAAACACGAAAATTTTGTATGGAGAAAATTAAAATTCTTCTTTTGGCTTTGTTTGATTCGGGTACAGACCATGATTCTTAGGAAGAATCCAAAATTTCAGTCCAATTGGTGCCATAGGGTCAAAGTTATGGCGGAACCTAAATTTGACAAAGTGCTAATAAAACAATGAAAATTCTTTTGCGAAAAAATTAAAATTCTTATGTTGGCAGATTTTCTGATGGATTCGTGTACAGACCATGGTTCTTAGTAAGATTTCAAAATTTAAGTCAGTTCCGTGCCATAAGGCAAAAAATATGACCGAACCCAAGTATTAAAAACACCGACCCCAAGCACTAAAACGAGCGAACCCAAGTGTGAAAACGATGATTTTTTTTTCAAAATCTTCTTTTGGCTGATTTTTTGTTTGATTCGGGTACAGACTGTGATTCTTAGGAAGAATCCAAAATTTCAGTCCATTTGATGCCATATAGTGACAAAGTTATGCCCGAACCTAAGTTTGACAAAGTGCCCATAAAAACACGAAAATTTTGTATGGAGAAAATTAAAATTCTTCTTTTGGCTGATTTTTTTGTTTGATTCGGGTACAGACCATGATTCTTAGGAAGAATCCAAAATTTCAGTCCAATTGGTGCCATAGGGCCAAAGTTATGGCGGAACCTAAATTTGACAAAGTGCTAATAAAACAATGAAAATTTTTTTACGAAAAAAATTAAAATTCTTATGTTGGCAGATTTTCTGATGGATTCGGGTACAGACCATGGTTCTAAGTAAGATTTCAAAATTTAAGTCAGTTCCGTGCCATAAGGCAAAAAATATGACTGAACCCAAGTATTAAAAACACCGACCCCAAGCACTAAAACGAGCGACCCCAAGTGTGAAAACGATGATATTTTTTTCAAAATCTTCTTTTGGCTGATTTTTTGTTTGATTCGGGTACAGACCGTGATTCTTAGGAAGAATCCAAAATTTCAGTCCATTTGATGCCATAGTGACAAAGTTATGCCCGAACCTAAGTTTGACAAAGTGCCCATAAAAACACGAAAATTTTGTATGGAGAAAATTAAATATCTTCTTTTGGCTTTTGTTTGATTCGGGTACAGACCATGATTCTTAGGAAGAATCCAAAATTTCAGTCCAATTGGTGCCATAGGGCCAAAGTTATGGCGGAACCTAAATTTGACAAAGTGCTAATAAAACAATGAAAATTCTTTTACGAAAAAAATTAAAATTCTTATGTTGGCAGATTTTCTGATGGATTCGGGTACAGACCATGGTTCTTAGTAAGATTTCTAAATTTAAGTCAGTTCCGTGCCATAAGGCAAAAAATATGACCCAACCCAAGTATTAAAAACACCGACCCCAAGCACTAAAACGAGCGAACCCAAGTGTGAAAACGATGATTTTTTTTCAAAATATTCTTTTGGCTGATTTTTTGTTTGATTCGGGTACAGACCGTGATTCTTAGGAAGAATCCAAAATTTCAGTCCATTTGATGCCATAGTGACAAAGTTATGCCCGAACCTAAGTTTGACAAAGTGCCCATAAAAACACGAAAATTTTGTATGGAGAAAATTAAATATCTTCTTTTGGCTTTTGTTTGATTCGGGTACAGACCATGATTCTTAGGAAGAATCCAAAATTTCAGTCCAATTGGTGCCATAGGGCCAAAGTTATGGCGGAACCTAAATTTGACAAAGTGCTAATAAAACAATGAAAATTCTTTTACGAAAAAAATTAAAATTCTTATGTTGGCAGATTTTCTGATGGATTCGGGTACAGACCATGGTTCTAAGTAAGATTTCAAAATTTAAGTCAGTTCCGTGCCATAAGGCAAAAAATATGACCGAACCCAAGTATTAAAAACACCGACCCCAAGCACTAAAACGAGCGAACCCAAGTGTGAAAACGATGATATTTTTTTCAAAATCTTCTTTTGGCTGATTTTTTGTTTGATTCGGGTACAGACCGTGATTCTTAGGAAGAATCCAAAATTTCAGTCCATTTGATGCCATAGTGACAAAGTTATGCCCGAACCTAAGTTTGACAAAGTGCCCATAAAAACACGAAAATTTTGTATGGAGAAAATTAAATATCTTCTTTTGGCTTTTGTTTGATTTGGGTACAGACCATGATTCTTAGGAAGAATCCAAAATTTCAGTCCAATTGGTGCCATAGGGCCAAAGTTATGGCGGAACCTAAATTTGACAAAGTGCTAATAAAACAATGAAAATTCTTTTACGAAAAAAATTAAAATTCTTATGTTGGCAGATTTTCTGATGGATTCGGGTACAGACCATGGTTCTAAGTAAGATTTCAAAATTTAAGTCAGTTCCGTGCCATAAGGCAAAAAATATGACCGAACCCAAGTATTAAAAACACCGACCCCAAGCACTAAAACGAGCGACCCCAAGTGTGAAAACGATGATATTTTTTTCAAAATCTTCTTTTGGCTGATTTTTTGTTTGATTCGGGTACAAACCGTGATTCTTAGGAAGAATCCAAAATTTCAGTCCATTTGATGCCATAGTGACAATGTTATGCCCGAACCTAAGTTTGACAAAGTGCCCATAAAAACACGAAAATTTTGTATGGAGAAAATTAAATATCTTCTTTTGGCTTTTGTTTGATTCGGGTACAGACCATGATTCTTAGGAAGAATCCAAAATTTCAGTCCAATTGGTGCCATAGAGCCAAAGTTATGGCGGAACCTAAATTTGACAAAGTGCTAATAAAACAATGAAAATTCTTTTACGAAAAAAATTAAAATTCTTATGTTGGCAGATTTTCTGATGGATTCGGGTACAGACCATGGTTCTAAGTAAGATTTCAAAATTTAAGTCAGTTCCGTGCCATAAGGCAAAAAATATGACCGAACCCAAGTATTAAAAACACCGACCCCAAGCACTAAAACGAGCGAACCCAAGTGTGAAAACGATGATATTTTTTTCAAAATCTTCTTTTGGCTGATTTTTTGTTTGATTCGGGTACAGACCGTGATTCTTAGGAAGAATCCAAAATTTCAGTCCATTTGATGCCATAGTGACAAAGTTATGCCCGAACCTAAGTTTGACAAAGTGCCCATAAAAACACGAAAATTTTGTATGGAGAAAATTAAATATCTTCTTTTGGCTTTTGTTTGATTCGGGTACAGACCATGATTCTTAGGAAGAATCCAAAATTTCAGTCCAATTGGTGCCATAGGGCCAAAGTTATGGCGGAACCTAAATTTGACAAAGTGCTAATAAAACAATGAAAATTCTTTTACGAAAAAAATTAAAATTCTTATGTTGGCAGATTTTCTGATGGATTCGGGTACAGACCATGGTTCTAAGTAAGATTTCAAAATTTAAGTCAGTTCCGTGCCATAAGGCAAAAAATATGACCGAACCCAAGTATTAAAAACACCGACCCCAAGCACTAAAACGAGCGAACCCAAGTGTGAAAACGATGATATTTTTTTCAAAATCTTCTTTTGGCTGATTTTTTGTTTGATTCGGGTACAGACCGTGATTCTTAGGAAGAATCCAAAATTTCAGTCCATTTGATGCCATAGTGACAAAGTTATGCCCGAACCTAAGTTTGACAAAGTGCCCATAAAAACACGAAAATTTTGTATGGAGAAAATTAAATATCTTCTTTTGGCTTTTGTTTGATTCGGGTACAGACCATGATTCTTAGGAAGAATCCAAAATTTCAGTCCAATTGGTGCCATAGAGCCAAAGTTATGGCGGAACCTAAATTTGACAAAGTGCTAATAAAACAATGAAAATTCTTTTACGAAAAAAATTAAAATTCTTATGTTGGCAGATTTTCTGATGGATTCGGGTACAGACCATGGTTCTAAGTAAGATTTCAAAATTTAAGTCAGTTCCGTGCCATAAGGCAAAAAATATGACCGAACCCAAGTATTAAAAACACCGACCCCAAGCACTAAAACGAGCGAACCCAAGTGTGAAAACGATGATATTTTTTTCAAAATCTTCTTTTGGCTGATTTTTTGTTTGATTCGGGTACAGACCGTGATTCTTAGGAAGAATCCAAAATTTCAGTCCATTTGATGCCATAGTGACAAAGTTATGCCCGAACCTAAGTTTGACAAAGTGCCCATAAAAACACGAAAATTTTGTATGGAGAAAATTAAAATTCTTCTTTTGGCTTTTGTTTGATTCGGGTACAGACCATGATTCTAAGGAAGAATCCAAAATTTCAGTCCAGTTGGTGCCATAGGGCCAAAGTTATGGCGGAACCTAAATTTGACAAAGTGCTAATAAAACAATGAAAATTTTTTTACGAAAAAATTAAAATTCTTATGTTGGCAGATTTTCTGATGGATTCGGGTACAGACCATGGTTCTTAGTAAGATTTCAAAATTTAAGTCAGTTCCGTGCCATAAGGCAAAAAATATGACCGAACCCAAGTATTAAAAACACCGACCCCAAGCACTAAAACGAGCGAACCCAAGTGTGAAAACGATGATATTTTTTTCAAAATCTTCTTTTGGCTGATTTTTTGTTTGATTCGGGTACAGACCGTGATTCTTAGGAAGAATCCAAAATTTCAGTCCATTTGATGCCATAGTGACAAAGTTATGCCCGAACCTAAGTTTGACAAAGTGCCCATAAAAACACGAAAATTTTGTATGGAGAAAATTAAATATCTTCTTTTGGCTTTTGTTTGATTCGGGTACAGACCATGATTCTTAGGAAGAATCCAAAATTTCAGTCCAATTGGTGCCATAGGGCCAAAGTTATGGCGGAACCTAAATTTGACAAAGTGCTAATAAAACAATGAAAATTCTTTTACGAAAAAAATTAAAATTCTTATGTTGGCAGATTTTCTGATGGATTCGGGTACAGACCATGGTTCTTAGTAAGATTTCTAAATTTAAGTCAGTTCCGTGCCATAAGGCAAAAAATATGACCCAACCCAAGTATTAAAAACACCGACCCCAAGCACTAAAACGAGCGAACCCAAGTGTGAAAACGATGATTTTTTTTCAAAATATTCTTTTGGCTGATTTTTTGTTTGATTCGGGTACAGACCGTGATTCTTAGGAAGAATCCAAAATTGTGCCATAGGGTCAAAGTTATGGCGGAACCTAAATTTGACAAAGTGCTAATAAAACAATGAAAATTCTTTTGCGAAAAAATTAAAATTCTTATGTTGGCAGATTTTCTGATGGATTCGGGTACAGACCATGGTTCTAAGTAAGATTTCAAAATTTAAGTCAGTTCCGTGCCATAAGGCAAAAAATATGACCGAACCCAAGTATTAAAAACACCGACCACAAGCACTAAAACGAGCGAACCCAAGTGTGAAATCGATGATATTTTTTTCAAAATCTTCTTTTGGCTGATTTTTTGTTTGATTCGGGTACAGACTGTGATTCTTAGGAAGAATCCAAAATTTCAGTCCATTTGATGCCATATAGTGACAAAGTTATGCCCGAACCTAAGTTTGACAAAGTGCCCATAAAAACACGAAAATTTTGTATGGAGAAAATTAAAATTCTTCTTTTGGCTGATTTTTTTGTTTGATTCGGGTACAGACCATGATTCTTAGGAAGAATCCAAAATTTCAGTCCAATTGGTGCCATAGGGCCAAAGTTATGGCGGAACCTAAATTTGACAAAGTGCTAATAAAACAATGAAAATTTTTTTACGAAAAAAATTAAAATTCTTATGTTGGCAGATTTTCTGATGGATTCGGGTACAGACCATGGTTCTAAGTAAGATTTCTAAATTTAAGTCAGTTCCGTGCCATAAGGCAAAAAATATGACCCAACCCAAGTATTAAAAACACCGACCCCAAGCACTAAAACGAGCGAACCCAAGTGTGAAAACGATGATTTTTTTTCAAAATATTCTTTTGGCTGATTTTTTGTTTGATTCGGGTACAGACCGTGATTCTTAGGAAGAATCCAAAATTTCAGTCCATTTGATGCCATAGTGACAAAGTTATGCCCGAACCTAAGTTTGACAAAGTGCCCATAAAAACACGAAAATTTTGTATGGAGAAAATTAAATATCTTCTTTTGGCTTTTGTTTGATTCGGGTACAGACCATGATTCTTAGGAAGAATCCAAAATTTCAGTCCAATTGGTGCCATAGGGCCAAAGTTATGGCGGAACCTAAATTTGACAAAGTGCTAATAAAACAATGAAAATTCTTTTACGAAAAAAATTAAAATTCTTATGTTGGCAGATTTTCTGATGGATTCGGGTACAGACCATGGTTCTAAGTAAGATTTCAAAATTTAAGTCAGTTCCGTGCCATAAGGCAAAAAATATGACCGAACCCAAGTATTAAAAACACCGACCCCAAGCACTAAAACGAGCGAACCCAAGTGTGAAAACGATGATATTTTTTTCAAAATCTTCTTTTGGCTGATTTTTTGTTTGATTCGGGTACAGACCGTGATTCTTAGGAAGAATCCAAAATTTCAGTCCATTTGATGCCATAGTGACAATGTTATGCCCGAACCTAAGTTTGACTAAGTGCCAATAAAAACACGAAAATTTTGTATGGAGAAAATTAAATATCTTCATTTGGCTTTTGTTTGATTCGGGTACAGACCATGATTCTTAGGAAGAATCCAAAATTTCAGTCCAATTGGTGCCATAGGGCCAAAGTTATGGCGGAACCTAAATTTGACAAAGTGCTAATAAAACAATGAAAATTCTTTTACGAAAAAAATTAAAATTCTTATGTTGGCAGATTTTCTGATGGATTCGGGTACAGACCATGGTTCTAAGTAAGATTTCAAAATTTAAGTCAGTTCCGTGCCATAAGGCAAAAAATATGACCGAACCCAAGTATTAAAAACACCGACCACAAGCACTAAAACGAGCGAACCCAAGTGTGAAATCGATGATATTTTTTTCAAAATCTTCTTCTGGCTGATTTTTTGTTTGATTCGGGTACAGACCGTGATTCTTAGGAAGAATCCAAAATTTCAGTCCATTTGATGCCATAGTGACAAAGTTATGCCCGAACCTAAGTTTGACAAAGTGCCCATAAAAACACGAAAATTTTGTATGGAGAAAATTAAAATTCTTCTTTTGGCTTTTGTTTGATTCGGGTACAGACCATGATTCTAAGGAAGAATCCAAAATTTCAGTCCAGTTGGTGCCATAGGGCCAAAGTTATGGCGGAACCTAAATTTGACAAAGTGCTAATAAAACAATGAAAATTTTTTTACGAAAAAATTAAAATTCTTATGTTGGCAGATTTTCTGATGGATTCGGGTACAGACCATGGTTCTTAGTAAGATTTCAAAATTTAAGTCAGTTCCGTGCCATAAGGCAAAAAATATGACCGAACCCAAGTATTAAAAACACCGACCCCAAGCACTAAAACGAGCGAACCCAAGTGTGAAAACGATGATATTTTTTTCAAAATCTTCTTTTGGCTGATTTTTTGTTTGATTCGGGTACAGACCGTGATTCTTAGGAAGAATCCAAAATTTCAGTCCATTTGATGCCATAGTGACAAAGTTATGCCCGAACCTAAGTTTGACAAAGTGCCCATAAAAACACGAAAATTTTGTATGGAGAAAATTAAAATTCTTCTTTTGGCTTTTGTTTGATTCGGGTACAGACCATGATTCTTAGGAAGAATCCAAAATTGTGCCATAGGGTCAAAGTTATGGCGGAACCTAAATTTGACAAAGTGCTAATAAAACAATGAAAATTCTTTTGCGAAAAAATTAAAATTCTTATGTTGGCAGATTTTCTGATGGATTCGGGTACAGACCATGGTTCTAAGTAAGATTTCAAAATTTAAGTCAGTTCCGTGCCATAAGGCAAAAAATATGACCGAACCCAAGTATTAAAAACACCGACCACAAGCACTAAAACGAGCGAACCCAAGTGTGAAATCGATGATATTTTTTTCAAAATCTTCTTTTGGCTGATTTTTTGTTTGATTCGGGTACAGACTGTGATTCTTAGGAAGAATCCAAAATTTCAGTCCATTTGATGCCATATAGTGACAAAGTTATGCCCGAACCTAAGTTTGACAAAGTGCCCATAAAAACACGAAAATTTTGTATGGAGAAAATTAAAATTCTTCTTTTGGCTGATTTTTTTGTTTGATTCGGGTACAGACCATGATTCTTAGGAAGAATCCAAAATTTCAGTCCAATTGGTGCCATAGGGCCAAAGTTATGGCGGAACCTAAATTTGACAAAGTGCTAATAAAACAATGAAAATTTTTTTACGAAAAAAATTAAAATTCTTATGTTGGCAGATTTTCTGATGGATTCGGGTACAGACTATGGTTCTAAGTAAGATTTCAAAATTTAAGTCAGTTCCGTGCCATAAGGCAAAAAATATGACCGAACCCAAGTATTAAAAACACCGACCCAAAGCACTAAAACGAGCGAACCCAAGTGTGAAAACGATGATATTTTTTTCAAAATCTTCTTTTGGCTGATTTTTTGTTTGATTCGGGTACAGACCGTGATTCTTAGGAAGAATCCAAAATTTCAGTCCATTTGATGCCATAGTGACAAAGTTATGCCCGAACCTAAGTTTGACAAAGTGCCCATAAAAACACGAAAATTTTGTATGGAGAAAATTAAATATCTTCTTTTGGCTTTTGTTTGATTCGGGTACAGACCATGATTCTTAGGAAGAATCCAAAATTTCAGTCCAATTGGTGCCATAGGGCCAAAGTTATGGCGGAACCTAAATTTGACAAAGTGCTAATAAAACAATGAAAATTTTTTTACGAAAAAATTAAAATTCTTATGTTGGCAGATTTTCTGATGGATTCGGGTACAGACCATGGTTCTTAGTAAGATTTCAAAATTTAAGTCAGTTCCGTGCCATAAGGCAAAAAATATGACCGAACCCAAGTATTAAAAACACCGACCCCAAGCACTAAAACGAGCGAACCCAAGTGTGAAAACGATGATATTTTTTTCAAAATCTTCTTTTGGCTGATTTTTTGTTTGATTCGGGTACAGACCGTGATTCTTAGGAAGAATCCAAAATTTCAGTCCATTTGATGCCATAGTGACAAAGTTATGCCCGAACCTAAGTTTGACAAAGTGCCCATAAAAACACGAAAATTTTGTATGGAGAAAATTAAAATTCTTCTTTTGGCTGATTTTTTGTTTGATTCGGGTACAGACCTTGATTCTTAGGAAGAATCCAAAATTTCAGTCCAATTGGTGCCATAGGGCCAAAGTTATGGCGGAACCTAAATTTGACAAAGTGCTAATAAAACAATGAAAATTTTTTTACGAAAAAATTAAAATTCTTATGTTGGCAGATTTTCTGATGGATTCGGGTACAGACCATGGTTCTTAGTAAGATTTCAAAATTTAAGTCAGTTCCGTGCCATAAGGCAAAAAATATGACCGAACCCAAGTATTAAAAACACCGACCCCAAGCACTAAAACGAGCGAACCCAAGTGTGAAAACGATGATATTTTTTTCAAAATCTTCTTTTGGCTGATTTTTTGTTTGATTCGGGTACAGACCGTGATTCTTAGGAAGAATCCAAAATTTCAGTCCATTTGATGCCATAGTGACAAAGTTATGCCCGAACCTAAGTTTGACAAAGTGCCCATAAAAACACGAAAATTTTGTATGGAGAAAATTAAAATTCTTCTTTTGGCTTTTGTTTGATTCGGGTACAGACCATGATTCTTAGGAAGAATCCAAAATTGTGCCATAGGGTCAAAGTTATGGCGGAACCTAAATTTGACAAAGTGCTAATAAAACAATGAAAATTCTTTTGCGAAAAAATTAAAATTCTTATGTTGGCAGATTTTCTGATGGATTCGGGTACAGACCATGGTTCTAAGTAAGATTTCAAAATTTAAGTCAGTTCCGTGCCATAAGGCAAAAAATATGACCGAACCCAAGTATTAAAAACACCGACCACAAGCACTAAAACGAGCGAACCCAAGTGTGAAAACGATGATATTTTTTTTCAAAATCTTCTTTTGGCTGATTTTTTGTTTGATTCGGGTACAGACCGTGATTCTTAGGAAGAATCCAAAATTTCAGTCCATTTGATGCCATAGTGACAAAGTTATGCCCGAACCTAAGTTTGACAAAGTGCCCATAAAAACACGAAAATTTTGTATGGAGAAAATTAAAATTCTTCTTTTGGCTTTTGTTTGATTCGGGTACAGACCATGATTCTTAGGAAGAATCCAAAATTGTGCCATAGGGTCAAAGTTATGGCGGAACCTAAATTTGACAAAGTGCTAATAAAACAATGAAAATTCTTTTGCGAAAAAATTAAAATTCTTATGTTGGCAGATTTTCTGATGGATTCGGGTACAGACCATGGTTCTAAGTAAGATTTCAAAATTTAAGTCAGTTCCGTGCCATAAGGCAAAAAATATGACCGAACCCAAGTATTAAAAACACCGACCACAAGCACTAAAACGAGCGAACCCAAGTGTGAAATCGATGATTTTTTTTTCAAAATCTTCTTTTGGCTGATTTTTTGTTTGATTCGGGTACAGACTGTGATTCTTAGGAAGAATCCAAAATTTCAGTCCATTTGATGCCATATAGTGACAAAGTTATGCCCGAACCTAAGTTTGACAAAGTGCCCATAAAAACACGAAAATTTTGTATGGAGAAAATTAAAATTCTTCTTTTGGCTTTTGTTTGATTCGGGCACAGACCATGATTCTTAGGAAGAATTCAAAATTTCAGTCCAATTGGTGCCATAGGGCCAAAGTTATGGCGGAACCTAAATTTGACAAAGTGCTAATAAAACAATGAAAATTTTTTTACGAAAAAAATTAAAATTCTTATGTTGGCAGATTTTCTGATGGATTCGGGTACAGACCATGGTTCTAAGTAAGATTTCAAAATTTAAGTCAGTTCCGTGCCATAAGGCAAAAAATATGACCGAACCCAAGTATTAAAAACACCGACCCCAAGCACTAAAACGAGCGAACCCAAGTGTGAAAACGATGATATTTTTTTCAAAATCTTCTTTTGGCTGATTTTTTGTTTGATTCGGGTACAGACCGTGATTCTTAGGAAGAATCCAAAATTTCAGTCCATTTGATGCCATAGTGACAAAGTTATGCCCGAACCTAAGTTTGACAAAGTGCCCATAAAAACACGAAAATTTTGTATGGAGAAAATTAAAATTCTTCTTTTGGCTTTTGTTTGATTCGGGTACAGACCATGATTCTTAGGAAGAATCCAAAATTGTGCCATAGGGTCAAAGTTATGGCGGAACCTAAATTTGACAAAGTGCTAATAAAACAATGAAAATTCTTTTGCGAAAAAATTAAAATTCTTATGTTGGCAGATTTTCTGATGGATTCGGGTACAGACCATGGTTCTAAGTAAGATTTCAAAATTTAAGTCAGTTCCGTGCCATAAGGCAAAAAATATGACCGAACCCAAGTATTAAAAACACCGACCACAAGCACTAAAACGAGCGAACCCAAGTGTGAAATCGATGATATTTTTTTCAAAATCTTCTTTTGGCTGATTTTTTGTTTGATTCGGGTACAGACTGTGATTCTTAGGAAGAATCCAAAATTTCAGTCCATTTGATGCCATATAGTGACAAAGTTATGCCCGAACCTAAGTTTGACAAAGTGCCCATAAAAACACGAAAATTTTGTATGGAGAAAATTAAAATTCTTCTTTTGGCTTTTGTTTGATTCGGGTACAGACCATGATTCTAAGGAAGAATCCAAAATTTCAGTCCAGTTGGTGCCATAGGGCCAAAGTTATGGCGGAACCTAAATTTGACAAAGTGCAAATAAAACAATGAAAATTTTTTTACGAAAAAAATTAAATTTCTTATGTTGGCAGATTTTCTGATGGATTCGGGTACAGACCATGGTTATTAGTAAGATTTCAAAATTTAATTCAGTTCCGTGCCATAAGGCAAAAAATATGACCGAACCCAAGTATTTAAAACACCGACCCCAAGCACTAAAACGAGCGAACCCAAGTGTGAAAACGATGATATTTTTTTCAAAATATTCTTTTGGCTGATTTTTTGTTTGATTCGGGTACAGACCGTGATTCTTAGGAAGAATCCAAAATTTCAGTCCATTTGATGCCATAGTGACAAAGTTATGCCCGAACCTAAGTTTGACAAAGAGCCCATAAAAACACGAAAATTTTGTATGGAGAAAATTAAAATTCTTCTTTTGGCTTTTGTTTGATTCGGGTACAGACCATGATTCTTAGGAAGAATCCAAAATTGTGCCATAGGGTCAAAGTTATGGCGGAACCTAAATTTGACAAAGTGCTAATAAAACAATGAAAATTCTTTTACGAAAAAAATTAAAATTCTTATGTTGGCAGATTTTCTGATGGATTCGGGTACAGACCATGGTTCTTAGTAAGATTTCTAAATTTAAGTCAGTTCCGTGCCATAAGGCAAAAAATATGACCCAACCCAAGTATTAAAAACACCGACCCCAAGCACTAAAACGAGCGAACCCAAGTGTGAAAACGATGATTTTTTTTCAAAATATTCTTTTGGCTGATTTTTTGTTTGATTCGGGTACAGACCGTGATTCTTAGGAAGAATCCAAAATTTCAGTCCATTTGATGCCATAGTGACAAAGTTATGCCCGAACCTAAGTTTGACAAAGTGCCCATAAAAACACGAAAATTTTGTATGGAGAAAATTAAATATCTTCTTTTGGCTTTTGTTTGATTCGGGTACAGACCATGATTCTTAGGAAGAATCCAAAATTTCAGTCCAATTGGTGCCATAGGGCCAAAGTTATGGCGGAACCTAAATTTGACAAAGTGCTAATAAAACAATGAAAATTCTTTTACGAAAAAAATTAAAATTCTTATGTTGGCGGATTTTCTGATGGATTCGGGTACAGACCATGGTTCTAAGTAAGATTTCAAAATTTAAGTCAGTTCCGTGCCATAAGGCAAAAAATATGACCGAACCCAAGTATTAAAAACACCGACCCCAAGCACTAAAACGAGCGAACCCAAGTGTGAAAACGATGATATTTTTTTCAAAATCTTCTTTTGGCTGATTTTTTGTTTGATTCGGGTACAGACCGTGATTCTTAGGAAGAATCCAAAATTTCAGTCCATTTGATGCCATAGTGACAAAGTTATGCCCGAACCTAAGTTTGACAAAGTGCCCATAAAAACACGAAAATTTTGTATGGAGAAAATTAAATATCTTCTTTTGGCTTTTGTTTGATTTGGGTACAGACCATGATTCTTAGGAAGAATCCAAAATTTCAGTCCAATTGGTGCCATAGGGCCAAAGTTATGGCGGAACCTAAATTTGACAAAGTGCTAATAAAACAATGAAAATTCTTTTACGAAAAAAATTTAAATTCTTATGTTGGCAGATTTTCTGATGGATTCGGGTACAGACCATGGTTCTAAGTAAGATTTCAAAATTTAAGTCAGTTCCGTGCCATAAGGCAAAAAATATGACCGAACCCAAGTATTAAAAACACCGACCCCAAGCACTAAAACGAGCGAACCCAAGTGTGAAAACGATGATATTTTTTTCAAAATCTTCTTTTGGCTGATTTTTTGTTTGATTCGGGTACAGACCGTGATTCTTAGGAAGAATCCAAAATTTCAGTCCATTTGATGCCATAGTGACAAAGTTATGCCCGAACCTAAGTTTGACAAAGTGCCCATAAAAACACGAAAATTTTGTATGGAGAAAATTAAAATTCTTCTTTTGGCTTTTGTTTGATTCGGGTACAGACCATGATTCTAAGGAAGAATCCAAAATTTCAGTCCAGTTGGTGCCATAGGGCCAAAGTTATGGCGGAACCTAAATTTGACAAAGTGCTAATAAAACAATGAAAATTTTTTTACGAAAAAATTAAAATTCTTATGTTGGCAGATTTTCTGATGGATTCGGGTACAGACCATGGTTCTTAGTAAGATTTCAAAATTTAAGTCAGTTCCGTGCCATAAGGCAAAAAATATGACCGAACCCAAGTATTAAAAACACCGACCCCAAGCACTAAAACGAGCGAACCCAAGTGTGAAAACGATGATATTTTTTTCAAAATCTTCTTTTGGCTGATTTTTTGTTTGATTCGGGTACAGACCGTGATTCTTAGGAAGAATCCAAAATTTCAGTCCATTTGATGCCATAGTGACAAAGTTATGCCCGAACCTAAGTTTGACAAAGTGCCCATAAAAACACGAAAATTTTGTATGGAGAAAATTAAAATTCTTCTTTTGGCTGATTTTTTGTTTGATTCGGGTACAGACCTTGATTCTTAGGAAGAATCCAAAATTTCAGTCCAATTGGTGCCATAGGGCCAAAGTTATGGCGGAACCTAAATTTGACAAAGTGCTAATAAAACAATGAAAATTCTTTTTACGAAAAAAATTAAAATTCTTATGTTGGCAGATTTTCTGATGGATTCGTGATGGACCCCAAGCACTAAAACGAGCGAACCCAAGTGTGAAAACGATGATATTTTTTTCAAAATATTCTTTTGGCTGATTTTTTGTTTGATTCGGGTACAGACCGTGATTCTTAGGAAGAATCCAAAATTTCAGTCCATTTGATGCCATAGTGACAAAGTTATGCCCGAACCTAAGTTTGACAAAGTGCCCATAAAAACACGAAAATTTTGTATGGAGAAAATTAAAATTCTTCTATTGGCTGATTTTTTGTTTTATTCGGGTACAGACCATGATTCTTAGGAAGAATCCAAAATTTCAGTCCAATTGGTGCCATAGGGCCAAAGTTATGGCGGAACCTAAATTTGACAAAGTGCAAATAAAACAATGAAAATTTTTTTACGAAAAAAATTAAATTTCTTATGTTGGCAGATTTTCTGATGGATTCGGGTACAGACCATGGTTATTAGTAAGATTTCAAAATTTAATTCAGTTCCGTGCCATAAGGCAAAAAATATGACCGAACCCAAGTATTCAAAACACCGACCCCAAGCACTAAAACGAGCGAACCCAAGTGTGAAAACGATGATATTTTTTTCAAAATATTCTTTTGGCTGATTTTTTGTTTGATTCGGGTACAGACCGTGATTCTTAGGAAGAATCCAAAATTTCAGTCCATTTGATGCCATAGTGACAAAGTTATGCCCGAACCTAAGTTTGACAAAGTGCCCATAAAAACACGAAAATTTTGTATGGAGAAAATTAAATATCTTCTTTTGGCTTTTGTTTGATTCGGGTACAGACCATGATTCTTAGGAAGAATCCAAAATTTCAGTCCAATTGGTGCCATAGGGCCAAAGTTATGGCGGAACCTAAATTTGACAAAGTGCTAATAAAACAATGAAAATTTTTTTACGAAAAAAATTAAAATTCTTATGTTGGCAGATTTTCTGATGGATTCGGGTACAGACCATGGTTCTTAGTAAGATTTCAAAATTTAAGTCAGTTCCGAGCCATAAGGCAAAAAATATGACCGAACCCAAGTATTAAAAACACCGACCCCAAGCACTAAAACGAGCGAACCCAAGTGTGAAAACGATGATATTTTTTTTCAAAATCTTCTTTTGGCTGATTTTTTGTTTGATTCGGGTACAGACCGTGATTCTTAGGAAGAATCCAAAATTTCAGTCCATTTGATGCCATAGTAGTGACAAAGTTATGCCCGAACCTAAGTTTGACAAAGTGCCCATAAAAACACGAAAATTTTGTATGGAGAAAATTAAAATTCTTCTTTTGGCTTTTGTTTGATTCGGGTACAGACCATGATTCTTAGGAAGAATCCAAAATTTCAGTCCAATTGGTGCCATAGGGCCAAAGTTATGGCGGAACCTAAATTTGACAAAGTGCTAATAAAACAATGAAAATTTTTTTACGAAAAAAATTAAATTTCTTATGTTGGCAGATTTTCTGATGGATTCGGGTACAGACCATGGTTATTAGTAAGATTTCAAAATTTAATTCAGTTCCGTGCCATAAGGCAAAAAATATGACCGAACCCAAGTATTAAAAACACCGACCCCAAGCACTAAAACGAGCGAACCCAAGTGTGAAAACGATGATATTTTTTTCAAAATATTCTTTTGGCTGATTTTTTGTTTGATTCGGGTACAGACCGTGATTCTTAGGAAGAATCCAAAATTTCAGTCCATTTGATGCCATAGTGACAAAGTTATGCCCGAACCTAAGTTTGACAAAGTGCCCATAAAAACACGAAAATTTTGTATGGAGAAAATTAAATATCTTCTTTTGGCTTTTGTTTGATTCGGGTACAGACCATGATTCTTAGGAAGAATCCAAAATTTCAGTCCAATTGGTGCCATAGGGCCAAAGTTATGGCGGAACCTAAATTTGACAAAGTGCTAATAAAACAATGAAAATTTTTTTACGAAAAAAATTAAAATTCTTATGTTGGCAGATTTTCTGATGGATTCGGGTACAGACCATGGTTCTTAGTAAGATTTCAAAATTTAAGTCAGTTCCGAGCCATAAGGCAAAAAATATGACCGAACCCAAGTATTAAAAACACCGACCCCAAGCACTAAAACGAGCGAACCCAAGTGTGAAAACGATGATATTTTTTTTCAAAATCTTCTTTTGGCTGATTTTTTGTTTGATTCGGGTACAGACCGTGATTCTTAGGAAGAATCCAAAATTTCAGTCCATTTGATGCCATAGTAGTGACAAAGTTATGCCCGAACCTAAGTTTGACAAAGTGCCCATAAAAACACGAAAATTTTGTATGGAGAAAATTAAAATTCTTCTTTTGGCTTTTGTTTGATTCGGGTACAGACCATGATTCTTAGGAAGAATCCAAAATTTCAGTCCAATTGGTGCCATAGGGCCAAAGTTATGGCGGAACCTAAATTTGACAAAGTGCTAATAAAACAATGAAAATTTTTTTACGAAAAAAATTAAAATTCTTATGTTGGCAGATTTTCTGATGGATTCGGGTTCAGACCATGGTTCTTAGTAAGATTTCAAAATTTAAGTCAGTTCCGTGCCATAAGGCAAAAAATATGACCGAACCCAAGTATTAAAAACACCGACCCCAAGCACTAAAACGAGCGAACCCAAGTGTGAAAACGATGATATTTTTTTCAAAATCTTCTTTTGGCTGATTTTTTGTTTGATTCGGGTACAGACCGTGATTCTTAGGAAGAATCCAAAATTTCAGTCCATTTGATGCCATAGTGACAAAGTTATGCCCGAACCTAAGTTTGACAAAGTGCCCATAAAAACACGAAAATTTTGTATGGAGAAAATTAAAATTCTTCTTTTGGCTGATTTTTTGTTTGATTCGGGTACAGACCTTGATTCTTAGGAAGAATCCAAAATTTCAGTCCAATTGGTTCCATAGGGCCAAAGTTATGGCGGAACCTAAATTTGACAAAGTGCTAATAAAACAATGAAAATTCTTTTTACGAAAAAAATTAAAATTCTTATGTTGGCAGATTTTCTGATGGATTCGTGATGGACCCCAAGCACTAAAACGAGCGAACCCAAGTGTGAAAACGATGATATTTTTTTCAAAATATTCTTTTGGCTGATTTTTTGTTTGATTCGGGTACAGACCGTGATTCTTAGGAAGAATCCAAAATTTCAGTCCATTTGATGCCATAGTGACAAAGTTATGCCCGAACCTAAGTTTGACAAAGTGCCCATAAAAACACGAAAATTTTGTATGGAGAAAATTAAATATCTTCTTTTGGCTTTTGTTTGATTCGGGTACAGACCATGATTCTTAGGAAGAATCCAAAATTTCAGTCCAATTGGTGCCATAGGGCCAAAGTTATGGCGGAACCTAAATTTGACAAAGTGCTAATAAAACAATGAAAATTTTTTTACGAAAAAAATTAAAATTCTTATGTTGGCAGATTTTCTGATGGATTCGGGTACAGACCATGGTTCTTAGTAAGATTTCAAAATTTAAGTCAGTTCCGAGCCATAAGGCAAAAAATATGACCGAACCCAAGTATTAAAAACACCGACCCCAAGCACTAAAACGAGCGAACCCAAGTGTGAAAACGATGATATTTTTTTTCAAAATCTTCTTTTGGCTGATTTTTTGTTTGATTCGGGTACAGACCGTGATTCTTAGGAAGAATCCAAAATTTCAGTCCATTTGATGCCATAGTGACAAAGTTATGCCCGAACCTAAGTTTGACAAAGTGCCCATAAAAACACGAAAATTTTGTATGGAGAAAATTAAAATTCTTCTTTTGGCTGATTTTTTGTTTGATTCGGGTACAGACCTTGATTCTTAGGAAGAATCCAAAATTTCAGTCCAATTGGTGCCATAGGGCCAAAGTTATGGCGGAACCTAAATTTGACAAAGTGCTAATAAAACAATGAAAATTCTTTTTACGAAAAAAATTAAAATTCTTATGTTGGCAGATTTTCTGATGGATTCGGGTACAGACCATGGTTATTAGTAAGATTTCAAAATTTAATTCAGTTCCGTGCCATAAGGCAAAAAATATGACCGAACCCAAGTATTAAAAACACCGACCCCAAGCACTAAAACGAGCGAACCCAAGTGTGAAAACGATGATATTTTTTTCAAAATATTCTTTTGGCTGATTTTTTGTTTGATTCGGGTACAGACCGTGATTCTTAGGAAGAATCCAAAATTTCAGTCCATTTGATGCCATAGTGACAAAGTTATGCCCGAACCTAAGTTTGACAAAGTGCCCATAAAAACACGAAAATTTTGTATGGAGAAAATTAAAATTCTTCTTTTGGCTTTTGTTTGATTCGGGTACAGACCATGATTCTTAGGAAGAATCCAAAATTTCAGTCCTATTGGTGCCATAGGGCCAAAGTTATGGCGGAACCTAAATTTGACAAAGTGCTAATAAAACAATGAAAATTTTTTTACGAAAAAAATTAAAATTCTTATGTTGGCAGATTTTCTGATGGATTCGGGTACAGACCATGGTTATTAGTAAGATTTCAAAATTTAATTCAGTTCCGTGCCATAAGGCAAAAAATATGACCGAACCCAAGTATTAAAAACAAGTATTAAAAACACCGACCCCAAGCACTAAAACGAGCGAACCCAAGTGTGAAAACGATGATATTTTTTTCAAAATCTTCTTTTGGCTGATTTTTTGTTTGATTCGGGTACAGACCGTGATTCTTAGGAAGAATCCAAAATTTCAGTCCATTTGATGCCATAGTGACAAAGTTATGCCCGAACCTAAGTTTGACAAAGTGCCCATAAAAACACGAAAATTTTGTATGGAGAAAATTAAAATTCTTCTTTTGGCTTTTGTTTGATTCGGGTACAGACCATGATTCTTAGGAAGAATCCAAAATTTCAGTCCTATTGGTGCCATAGGGCCAAAGTTATGGCGGAACCTAAATTTGACAAAGTGCTAATAAAACAATGAAAATTTTTTTACGAAAAAAATTAAAATTCTTATGTTGGCAGATTTTCTGATGGATTCGGGTACAGACCATGGTTCTAAGTAAGATTTCAAAATTTAAGTCAGTTCCGTGCCATAAGGCAAAAAATATGACCGAACCCAAGTATTAAAAACACCGACCACAAGCACTAAAACGAGCGAACCCAAGTGTGAAAACGATGGCATTTTTTTCAAAATCTTCTTTTGGCTGATTTTTTGTTTGATTCGGGTACAGACCGTGATTCTTAGGAAGAATCCAAAATTTCTGTCCATTTGATGCCATAGTGACAAAGTTATGCCCGAACCTAAGTTTGACAAAGTGCCCATAAAAACACGAAAATTTTGTATGGAGAAAATTAAAATTCTTCTTTTGGCTGATTTTTTGTTTGATTCGGGTACAGACCATGATTCTTAGGAAGAATCCAAAATTTCAGTCCAATTGGTGCCATAGGGCCAAAGTTATGGCGGAACCTAAATTTGACAAAGTGCTAATAAAACAATGAAAATTTTTTTACGAAAAAAATTAAAATTCTTATGTTGGCAGATTTTCTGATGGATTCGGGTACAGACCATGGTTCTTAGTAAGATTTCAAAATTTAAGTCAGTTCCGTGCCATAAGGCAAAAAATATGACCGAACCCAAGTATTAAAAACACCGACCCCAAGAACTAAAACGAGCGAACCCAATAATTGTGAAAACGATGATATTTTTTTCAAAATCTTCTTTTGGCTGATTTTTTGTTTGATTCGGGTACAGACCGTGATTCTTAGGAAGAATCTAAAATTTCAGTCCATTTGATGCCATAGTGACAAAGTTATGCCCGAACCTAAGTTTTGACAAAGTGCCCATAAAAACACGAAAATTTTGTATGGAGAAAATTAAAATTCTTCTTTTGGCTTTTGTTTGATTCGGGTACAGACCATGATTCTTAGGAAGAATCCAAAATTTCAGTCCAATTGGTGCCATAGGGTCAAAGTTATGGCGGAACCTAAATTTGACAAAGTGCTAATAAAACAATGAAAATTCTTTTGCGAAAAAATTAAAATTCTTATGTTGGCAGATTTTCTGATGGATTCGTGTACAGACCATGGTTCTTAGTAAGATTTCAAAATTTAAGTCAGTTCCGTGCCATAAGGCAAAAAATATGACCGAACCCAAGTATTAAAAACACCGACCCCAAGCACTAAAACGAGCGAACCCAAGTGTGAAAACGATGATATTTTTTTCAAAATCTTCTTTTGGCTGATTTTTTGTTTGATTCGGGTACAGACCGTGATTCTTAGGAAGAATCCAAAATTTCAGTCCATTTGATGCCATAGTGACAAAGTTATGCCCGAACCTAAGTTTGACAAAGTGCCCATAAAAACACGAAAATTTTGTATGGAGAAAATTAAAATTCTTCTTTTGGCTTTTGTTTGATTCGGGTACAGACCATGATTCTAAGGAAGAATCCAAAATTTCAGTCCATTTGGTGCCATAGGGCCAAAGTTATGGCGGAACCTAAATTTGACAAAGTGCTAATAAAACAATGAAAATTTTTTTACGAAAAAATTAAAATTCTTATGTTGGCAGATTTTCTGATGGATTCGGGTACAGACCATGGTTCTTAGTAAGATTTCAAAATTTAAGTCAGTTCCGTGCCATAAGGCAAAAAATATGACCGAACCCAAGTATTAAAAACACCGACCACAAGCACTAAAACGAGCGAACCCAAGTGTGAAAACGATGATATTTTTTTCAAAATCTTCTTTTGGCTGATTTTTTGTTTGATTCGGGTACAGACCGTGATTCTTAGGAAGAATCCAAAATTTCAGTCCATTTGATGCCATAGTGACAAAGTTATGCCCGAACCTAAGTTTGACAAAGTGCCCATAAAAACACGAAAATTTTGTATGGAGAAAATTAAAATTCTTCTTTTGGCTTTTGTTTGATTCTTAGGAAGAATCCAAAATTTCAGTCCATTTGATGCCATAGTGACAAAGTTATGCCCGAACCTAAGTTTGACAAAGTGCCCATAAAAACACGAAAATTTTGTATGGAGAAAATTAAATATCTTCTTTTGGCTTTTGTTTGATTCGGGTACAGACCATGATTCTTAGGAAGAATCCAAAATTTCAGTCCAATTGGTGCCATAGGGCCAAAGTTATGGCGGAACCTAAATTTGACAAAGTGCTAATAAAACAATGAAAATTCTTATGTTGGCAGATTTTCTGATGGATTCGGGTACAGACCATGGTTCTTAGTAAGATTTCAAAATTTAAGTCAGTTCCGAGCCATAAGGCAAAAAATATGACCGAACCCAAGTATTAAAAACACCGACCCCAAGCACTAAAACGAGCGAACCCAAGTGTGAAAACGATGATATTTTTTTTCAAAATCTTCTTTTGGCTGATTTTTTGTTTGATTCGGGTACAGACCGTGATTCTTAGGAAGAATCCAAAATTTCAGTCCATTTGATGCCATAGTGACAAAGTTATGCCCGAACCTAAGTTTGACAAAGTGCCCATAAAAACACGAAAATTTTGTATGGAGAAAATTAAAATTCTTCTTTTGGCTTTTGTTTGATTCGGGTACAGACCATGATTCTTAGGAAGAATCCAAAATTTCAGTCCAATTGGTGCCATAGGGCCAAAGTTATGGCGGAACCTAAATTTGACAAAGTGCTAATAAAACAATGAAAATTTTTTTACGAAAAAAATTAAAATTCTTATGTTGGCAGATTTTTTGATGGATTCGGGTACAGACCATGGTTCTTAGTAAGATTTCAAAATTTAAGTCAGTTCCGTGCCATAAGGCAAAAAATATGACCGAACGCAAGTATTAAAAACACCGACCCCAAGCACTAAAACGAGCGAACCCAAGTGTGAAAACGATGATATTTTTTTCAAAATCTTCTTTTGGCTGATTTTTTGTTTGATTCGGGTACAGACCGTGATTCTTAGGAAGAATCCAAAATTTCAGTCCATTTGATGCCATAGTGACAAAGTTATGCCCGAACCTAAGTTTGACAAAGTGCCCATAAAAACACGAAAATTTTGTATGGAGAAAATTAAAATTCTTCTTTTGGCTTTTGTTTGATTCGGGTACAGACCATGATTCTTAGGAAGAATCCAAAATTTCAGTCCAATTGGTGCCATAGGGCCAAAGTTATGGCGGAACCTAAATTTGACAAAGTGCTAATAAAACAATGAAAATTTTTTTACGAAAAAAATTAAAATTCTTATGTTGGCAGATTTTCTGATGGATTCGGGTACAGACCATGGTTCTAAGTAAGATTTCTAAATTTAAGTCAGTTCCGTGCCATAAGGCAAAAAATATGACCGAACCCAAGTATTAAAAACACCGACCACAAGCACTAAAACGAGCGAACCCAAGTGTGAAAACGATGGCATTTTTTTCAAAATCTTCTTTTGGCTGATTTTTTGTTTGATTCGGGTACAGACCGTGATTCTTAGGAAGAATCCAAAATTTCAGTCCATTTGATGCCATAGTGACAAAGTTATGCCCGAACCTAAGTTTGACAAAGTGCCCATAAAAACACGAAAATTTTGTATGGAGAAAATTAAAATTCTTCTTTTGGCTTTTGTTTGATTCGGGTACAGACCATGATTCTTAGGAAGAATCCAAAATTTCAGTCCAATTGGTGCCATAGGGCCAAAGTTATGGCGGAACCTAAATTTGACAAAGTGCTAATAAAACAATGAAAAATTTTTTACGAAAAAAATTAAAATTCTTATGTTGGCAGATTTTCTGATGGATTCGGGTACAGACCATGGTTCTAAGTAAGATTTCAAAATTTAAGTCAGTTCCGTGCCATAAGCCAAAAAATATGACCGAACCCAAGTATTAAAAACACCGACCACAAGCACTAAAACGAGCGAACCCAAGTGTGAAAACGATGGCATTTTTTTCAAAATCTTCTTTTGGCTGATTTTTTGTTTGATTCGGGTACAGACCGTGATTCTTAGGAAGAATCTAAAATTTCAGTCCATTTGATGCCATAGTGACAAAGTTATGCCCGAACCTAAGTTTGACAAAGTGCCCATAAAAACACGAAAATTTTGTATGGAGAAAATTAAAATTCTTCTTTTGGCTGATTTTTTTGTTTGATTCGGGTACAGACCATGATTCTTAGGAAGAATCCAAAATTTCAGTCCAATTGGTGCCATAGGGCCAAAGTTATGGCGGAACCTAAATTTGACAAAGTGCTAATAAAACAATGAAAAATTTTTTACGAAAAAAATTAAAATTCTTATGTTGGCAGATTTTCTGATGGATTCGGGTACAGACCATTGTTCTTAGTAAGATTTCAAAATTTAAGTCAGTTCCGTGCCATAAGGCAAAAAATATGACCGAACCCAAGTATTAAAAACACCGACCCCAAGCACTAAAACGAGCGAACCCAAGTGTGAAAACGATGTTTTTTTTTTTCAAAATCTTCTTTTGGCTGATTTTTTGTTTGATTCGGGTACAGACCGTGATTCTTAGGAAGAATCCAAAATTTCAGTCCATTTGATGCCATAGTGACAAAGTTATGCCCGAACCTAAGTTTGACAAAGTGCCCATAAAAACACGAAAATTTTGTATGGAGAAAATTAAAATTCTTCTTTTGGCTTTTGTTTGATTCGGGTACAGACCATGATTCTAAGGAAGAATCCAAAATTTCAGTCCAGTTGGTGCCATAGGGCCAAAGTTATGGCGGAACCTAAATTTGACAAAGTGCTAATAAAACAATGAAAATTTTTTTACGAAAAAATTAAAATTCTTATGTTGGCAGATTTTCTGATGGATTCGGGTACAGACCATGGTTCTTAGTAAGATTTCAAAATTTAAGTCAGTTCCGTGCCATAAGGCAAAAAATATGACCGAACCCAAGTATTAAAAACACCGACCCCAAGCACTAAAACGAGCGAACCCAAGTGTGAAAACGATGATATTTTTTTCAAAATCTTCTTTTGGCTGATTTTTTGTTTGATTCGGGTACAGACCGTGATTCTTAGGAAGAATCCAAAATTTCAGTCCATTTGATGCCATAGTGACAAAGTTATGCCCGAACCTAAGTTTGACAAAGTGCCCATAAAAACACGAAAATTTTGTATGGAGAAAATTAAAATTCTTCTTTTGGCTTTTGTTTGATTCGGGTACAGACCATGATTCTTAGGAAGAATCCAAAATTTCAGTCCATTTGATGCCATAGTGACAAAGTTATGCCCGAACCTAAGTTTGACAAAGTGCCCATAAAAACACGAAAATTTTGTATGGAGAAAATTAAATATCTTCTTTTGGCTTTTGTTTGATTCGGGTACAGACCATGATTCTTAGGAAGAATCCATAATTTCAGTCCAATTGGTGCCATAGGGCCAAAGTTATGGCGGAACCTAAATTTGACAAAGTGCTAATAAAACAATGAAAATTTTTTTACGAAAAAATTAAAATTCTTATGTTGGCAGATTTTCTGATGGATTCGGGTACAGACCATGGTTCTTAGTAAGATTTCAAAATTTAAGTCAGTTCCGTGCCATAAGGCAAAAAATATGACCGAACCCAAGTATTAAAAACACCGACCCCAAGCACTAAAACGAGCGAACCCAAGTGTGAAAACGATGATTTTTTTTCAAAATCTTCTTTTGGCTGATTTCTTGTTTGATTCGGGTACAGACCGTGATTCTTAGGGAGAATCCAAAATTTCAGTCCATTTGATGCCATAGTTACAACGTTATGCCCGAACCTAAGTTTGACAAAGTGCCCATAAAAACACGAAAATTTTGTATGGAGAAAATTCAAATTCTTCTTTTGGCTGATTTTTTGTTTGATTCGGGTACAGACCATGATTCTTAGGAAGAATCCAAAATTTCAGTCCAATTGGTGCCATAGGGCCAAAGTTATGGCGGAACCTAAATTTGACAAAGTGCTAATAAAACAATGAAAATTTTTTTACGAAAAAAATTAAAATTCTTATGTTGGCAGATTTTCTGATGGATTCGGGTACAGACAGAAGATTTCAAAATTTAAGTCAGTTCCGTGCCATAAGGCAAAAAATATGACCGAACCCAAGTATTAAAAACACCGACCACACGCACTAAAACGAGCGAACCCAAGTGTGAAAACGATGATATTTTTTTCAAAATCTTCTTTTGGCTGATTTTTTGTTTGATTCGGGTACAGACCGTGATTCTTAGGAAGAATCCAAAATTTCAGTCCATTTGATGCCATAGTGACAAAGTTATGCCCGAACCTAAGTTTGACAAAGTGCCCATAAAAACACGAAAATTTTGTATTGAGATAATTAAAATTCTTCTTTTGGCTTTTGTTTGATTCGGGTACAGACCATGATTCTTAGGAAGAATCCAAAATTTCAGTCCAATTGGTGCCATAGGGCCAAAGTTATGGCGGAACCTAAATTTGACAAAGTGCTAATAAAACAATGAAAATTTTTTTACGAAAAAAATTAAAATTCTTATGTTGGCAGATTTTCTGATGGATTCGGGTACAGACCATGGTTCTTAGTAAGATTTCAAAATTTAAGTCAGTTCCGAGCCATAAGGCAAAAAATATGACCGAACCCAAGTATTAAAAACACCGACCCCAAGCACTAAAACGAGCGAACCCAAGTGTGAAAACGATGATATTTTTTTTCAAAATCTTCTTTTGGCTGATTTTTTGTTTGATTCGGGTACAGACCGTGATTCTTAGGAAGAATCCAAAATTTCAGTCCATTTGATGCCATAGTGACAAAGTTATGCCCGAACCTAAGTTTGACAAAGTGCCCATAAAAACACGAAAATTTTGTATGGAGAAAATTAAAATTCTTCTTTTGGCTTTTGTTTGATTCGGGTACAGACCATGATTCTTAGGAAGAATCTAAAATTTCAGTCCAATTGGTGCCATAGGGCCAAAGTTATGGCGGAACCTAAATTATACAAAGCGCTAATAAAACAATGAAAATTTTTTTACGAAAAAAATTAAAATTCTTATGTTGGCAGATTTGTTGATGGATTCGGGTACAGACCATGGTTCTTAGTAAGATTTCAAAATTTAAGTCAGTTCCGAGCCATAAGGCAAAAAATATGACCGAACCCAAGTATTAAAAACACCGACCCCAAGCACTAAAACGAGCGAACCCAAGTGTGAAAACGATGATATTTTTTTTCAAAATCTTCTTTTGGCTGATTTTTTGTTTGATTCGGGTACAGACCGTGATTCTTAGGAAGAATCCAAAATTTCAGTCCTTTTGATGCCATAGTGACAAAGTTATGCCCGAACCTAAGTTTGACAAAGTGCCCATAAAAACACGAAAATTTTGTATGGAGAAAATTAAAATTCTTCTTTTGGCTTTTGTTTGATTCGGGTACAGACCATGATTCTAAGGAAGAATCCAAAATTTCAGTCCAGTTGGTGCCATAGGGCCAAAGTTATGGCGGAACCTAAATTTGACAAAGTGCTAATAAAACAATGAAAATTTTTTTACGAAAAAATTAAAATTCTTATGTTGGCAGATTTTCTGATGGATTCGGGTACAGACCATGGTTCTTAGTAAGATTTCAAAATTTAAGTCAGTTCCGTGCCATAAGGCAAAAAATATGACCGAACCCAAGTATTAAAAACACCGACCCCAAGCACTAAAACGAGCGAACCCAAGTGTGAAAACGATGATATTTTTTTCAAAATCTTCTTTTGGCTGATTTTTTGTTTGATTCGGGTACAGACCGTGATTCTTAGGAAGAATCCAAAATTTCAGTCCATTTGATGCCATAGTGACAAAGTTATGCCCGAACCTAAGTTTGACAAAGTGCCCATAAAAACACGAAAATTTTGTATGGAGAAAATTAAATATCTTCTTTTGGCTTTTGTTTGATTCGGGTACAGACCATGATTCTTAGGAAGAATCCAAAATTTCAGTCCAATTGGTGCCATAGGGCCAAAGTTATGGCGGAACCTAAATTTGACAAAGTGCTAATAAAACAATGAAAATTCTTTTACGAAAAAAATTAAAATTCTTATGTTGGCAGATTTTCTGATGGATTCGGGTACAGACCATGGTTCTAAGTAAGATTTCAAAATTTAAGTCAGTTCCGTGCCATAAGGCAAAAAATATGACCGAACCCAAGTATTAAAAACACCGACCCCAAGCACTAAAACGAGCGAACCCAAGTGTGAAAACGATGATATTTTTTTCAAAATCTTCTTTTGGCTGATTTTTTGTTTGATTCGGGTACAGACCGTGATTCTTAGGAAGAATCCAAAATTTCAGTCCATTTGATGCCATAGTGACAAAGTTATGCCCGAACCTAAGTTTGACAAAGTGCCCATAAAAACACGAAAATTTTGTATGGAGAAAATTAAAATTCTTCTTTTGGCTTTTGTTTGATTCGGGTACAGACCATGATTCTAAGGAAGAATCCAAAATTTCAGTCCAGTTGGTGCCATAGGGCCAAAGTTATGGCGGAACCTAAATTTGACAAAGTGCTAATAAAACAATGAAAATTTTTTTACGAAAAAATTAAAATTCTTATGTTGGCAGATTTTCTGATGGATTCGGGTACAGACCATGGTTCTTAGTAAGATTTCAAAATTTAAGTCAGTTCCGTGCCATAAGGCAAAAAATATGACCGAACCCAAGTATTAAAAACACCGACCCCAAGCACTAAAACGAGCGAACCCAAGTGTGAAAACGATGATATTTTTTTCAAAATCTTCTTTTGGCTGATTTTTTGTTTGATTCGGGTACAGACCGTGATTCTTAGGAAGAATCCAAAATTTCAGTCCATTTGATGCCATAGTGACAAAGTTATGCCCGAACCTAAGTTTGACAAAGTGCCCATAAAAACACGAAAATTTTGTATGGAGAAAATTAAAATTCTTCTTTTGGCTTTTGTTTGATTCGGGTACAGACCATGATTCTAAGGAAGAATCCAAAATTTCAGTCCAGTTGGTGCCATAGGGCCAAAGTTATGGCGGAACCTAAATTTGACAAAGTGCTAATTTTTATCCATTGTTTTCAATGAAAATTTTTTTACGAAAAAATTAAAATTCTTATGTTGGCAGATTTTCTGATGGATTCGGGTACAGACCATGGTTCTTAGTAAGATTTCAAAATTTAAGTCAGCCAAGTATTAAAAACACCGACCCCAAGCACTAAAACGAGCGAACCCAAGTGTGAAAACGATGATATTTTTTTCAAAATCTTCTTTTGGCTGATTTTTTGTTTGATTCGGGTACAGACCGTGATTCTTAGGAAGAATCCAAAATTTCAGTCCATTTGATGCCATAGTGACAAAGTTATGCCCGAACCTAAGTTTGACAAAGTGCCCATAAAAACACGAAAATTTTGTATGGAGAAAATTAAAATTCTTCTTTTGGCATTTGTTTGATTCGGGTACAGACCATGATTCTTAGGAAGAATCCAAAATTTCAGTCCAATTGGTGCCATAGGGCCAAAGTTATGGAGGAACCTAAATTTGACAAAGTGCTAATAAAACAATGAAAATTTTTTTACGAAAAAAATTAAAAAACTTATGTTGGCAGATTTTCTGATGGATTCGGGTACAGACCATGGTTCTTAGTAAGATTTCAAAATTTAAGTCAGTTCCGTGCCATAAGGCAAAAAATATGACCGAACCCAAGTATTAAAAACACCGACCCCAAGCACTAAAACGAGCGAACCCAAGTGTGAAAACGATGATATTTTTTTCAAAATCTTCTTTTGGCTGATTTTTTGTTTGATTCGGGTACAGACCGTGATTCTTAGGAAGAATCCAAAATTTCAGTCCATTTGATGCCATAGTGACAAAGTTATGCCCGAACCTAAGTTTGACAAAGTGCCCATAAAAACACGAAAATTTTGTATGGAGAAAATTAAAATTCTTCTTTTGGCTGATTTTTTTGTTTGATTCGGGTACAGACCATGATTCTTAGGAAGAATCCAAAATTTCAGTCCAATTGGTGCCATAGGGCCAAAGTTATGGCGGAACCTAAATTTGACAAAGCGCTAATAAAACAATGAAAATTTTTTTACGAAAAAAATTAAAATTCTTATGTTGGCAGATTTTCTGATGGATTCGGGTACAGACCATGGTTCTTAGTAAGATTTCAAAATTTAAGTCAGTTCCGTGCCATAAGGCAAAAAATATGACCGAACCCAAGTATTAAAAACACCGACCCCAAGCACTAAAACGAGCGAACCCAAGTGTGAAAACGATGATATTTTTTTCAAAATCTTCTTTTGGCTGATTTTTTGTTTGATTCGGGTACAGACCGTGATTCTTAGGAAGAATCCAAAATTTCAGTCCATTTGATGCCATAGTGACAAAGTTATGCCCGAACCTAAGTTTGACAAAGTGCCCATAAAAACACGAAAATTTTGTATGGAGAAAATTAAAATTCTTCTTTTGGCTTTTGTTTGATTCGGGTACAGACCATGATTCTTAGGAAGAATCCAAAATTTCAGTCCAATTGGTGCCATAGGGCCAAAGTTATGGCAGAACCTAAATTTGACAAAGCGCTAATAAAACAATGAAAAATTTTTTACGAAAAAAATTAAAATTCTTATGTTGGCAGATTTTCTGATGGATTCGGGTACAGACCATGGTTCTAAGTAAGATTTCTAAATTTAAGTCAGTTCCGTGCCATAAGGCAAAAAATATGACCGAACCCAAGTATTAAAAACACCGACCCCAAGCACTAAAACGAGCGAACCCAAGTGTGAAAACGATGATATTTTTTTCAAAATCTTCTTTTGGCTGATTTTTTGTTTGATTCGGGTACAGACCGTGATTCTTAGGAAGAATCCAAAATTTCAGTCCATTTGATGCCATAGTGACAAAGTTATGCCCGAACCTAAGTTTGACAAAGTGCCCATAAAAACACGAAAATTTTGTATGGAGAAAATTAAAATTCTTCTTTTGGCTTTTGTTTGATTCGGGTACAGACCATGATTCTTAGGAAGAATCTAAAATTTCAGTCCAATTGGTGCCATAGGGCCAAAGTTATGGCGGAACCTAAATTATACAAAGCGCTAATAAAACAATGAAAATTTTTTTACGAAAAAAATTAAAATTCTTATGTTGGCAGATTTTTTGATGGATTCGGGTACAGACCATGGTTCTTAGTAAGATTTCAAAATTTAAGTCAGTTCCGTGCCATAAGGCAAAAAATATGACCGAACCCAAGTATTAAAAACACCGACCCCAAGCACTAAAACGAGCGAACCCAAGTGTGAAAACGATGATATTTTTTTCAAAATCTTCTTTTGGCTGATTTTTTGTTTGATTCGGGTACAGACCGTGATTCTTAGGAAGAATCCAAAATTTCAGTCCATTTGATGCCATAGTGACAAAGTTATGCCCGAACCTGAGTTTGACAAAGTGCCCATAAAAACACGAAAATTTTGTATGGAGAAAATTAAAATTCTTCTTTTGGCTTTTGTTTGATTCGGGTACAGACCATGATTCTTAGGAAGAATCCAAAATTTCAGTCCAATTGGTGCCATAGGGCCAAAGTTATGGCGGAACCTAAATTTGACAAAGCGCTAATAAAACAATGAAAATTTTTTTACGAAAAAAATTAAAATTCTTATGTTGGCAGATTTTTTGATGGATTCGGGTACAGACCATGGTTCTTAGTAAGATTTCAAAATTTAAGTCAGTTCCGTGCCATAAGGCAAAAAATATGACCGAACCCAAGTATTAAAAACACCGACCCCAAGCACTAAAAGGAGCGAACCCAAGTGTGAAAACGATGATTTTTTTTCAAAATCTTCTTTTGGCTGATTTTTTGTTTGATTCGGGTACAGACCGTGATTTTTAAGAAGAATCCAAAATTTCAGTCCATTTGATGCCATAGTGACAAAGTTATGCCCGAACCTAAGTTTGACAAAGTGCCCATAAAAACACGAAAATTTTGTATGGAGAAAATTAAAATTCTTCTTTTGGCATTTGTTTGATTCGGGTACAGACCATGATTCTTAGGAAGAATCCAAAATTTCAGTCCAATTGGTGCCATAGGGCCAAAGTTATGGCGGAACCTAAATTTGACAAAGCGCTAATAAAACAATGAAAATTTTTTTACGAAAAAAATTAAAATTCTTATGTTGGCAGATTTTTTGATGGATTCGGGTACAGACCATGGTTCTTAGTAAGATTTCAAAATTTAAGTCAGTTCCGTGCCATAAGGCAAAAAATATGACCGAACCCAAGTATTAAAAACACCGACCCCAAGCACTAAAAGGAGCGAACCCAAGTGTGAAAACGATGATTTTTTTTCAAAATCTTCTTTTGGCTGATTTTTTGTTTGATTCGGGTACAGACCGTGATTCTTAAGAAGAATCCAAAATTTCAGTCCATTTGATGCCATAGTGACAAAGTTATGCCCGAACCTAAGTTTGACAAAGTGCCCATAAAAACACGAAAATTTTGTATGGAGAAAATTAAAATTCTTCTTTTGGCATTTGTTTGATTCGGGTACAGACCATGATTCTTAGGAAGAATCCAAAATTTCAGTCCAATTGGTGCCATAGGGCCAAAGTTATGGAGGAACCTAAATTTGACAAAGTGCTAATAAAACAATGAAAATTTTTTTACGAAAAAAATTAAAAAACTTATGTTGGCAGATTTTCTGATGGATTCGGGTACAGACCATGGTTCTTAGTAAGATTTCAAAATTTAAGTCAGTTCCGTGCCATAAGGCAAAAAATATGACCGAACCCAAGTATTAAAAACACCGACCCCAAGCACTAAAACGAGCGAACCCAAGTGTGAAAACGATGATATTTTTTTCAAAATCTTCTTTTGGCTGATTTTTTGTTTGATTCGGGTACAGACCGTGATTCTTAGGAAGAATCCAAAATTTCAGTCCATTTGATGCCATAGTGACAAAGTTATGCCCGAACCTAAGTTTGACAAAGTGCCCATAAAAACACGAAAATTTTGTATGGAGAAAATTAAAATTCTTCTTTTGGCTGATTTTTTTGTTTGATTCGGGTACAGACCATGATTCTTAGGAAGAATCCAAAATTTCAGTCCAATTGGTGCCATAGGGCCAAAGTTATGGCGGAACCTAAATTTGACAAAGCGCTAATAAAACAATGAAAATTTTTTTACGAAAAAAATTAAAATTCTTATGTTGGCAGATTTTCTGATGGATTCGGGTACAGACCATGGTTCTTAGTAAGATTTCAAAATTTAAGTCAGTTCCGTGCCATAAGGCAAAAAATATGACCGAACCCAAGTATTAAAAACACCGACCCCAAGCACTAAAACGAGCGAACCCAAGTGTGAAAACGATGATATTTTTTTCAAAATCTTCTTTTGGCTGATTTTTTGTTTGATTCGGGTACAGACCGTGATTCTTAGGAAGAATCCAAAATTTCAGTCCATTTGATGCCATAGTGACAAAGTTATGCCCGAACCTAAGTTTGACAAAGTGCCCATAAAAACACGAAAATTTTGTATGGAGAAAATTAAAATTCTTCTTTTGGCTTTTGTTTGATTCGGGTACAGACCATGATTCTTAGGAAGAATCCAAAATTTCAGTCCAATTGGTGCCATAGGGCCAAAGTTATGGCAGAACCTAAATTTGACAAAGCGCTAATAAAACAATGAAAAATTTTTTACGAAAAAAATTAAAATTCTTATGTTGGCAGATTTTCTGATGGATTCGGGTACAGACCATGGTTCTAAGTAAGATTTCTAAATTTAAGTCAGTTCCGTGCCATAAGGCAAAAAATATGACCGAACCCAAGTATTAAAAACACCGACCCCAAGCACTAAAACGAGCGAACCCAAGTGTGAAAACGATGATATTTTTTTCAAAATCTTCTTTTGGCTGATTTTTTGTTTGATTCGGGTACAGACCGTGATTCTTAGGAAGAATCCAAAATTTCAGTCCATTTGATGCCATAGTGACAAAGTTATGCCCGAACCTGAGTTTGACAAAGTGCCCATAAAAACACGAAAATTTTGTATGGAGAAAATTAAAATTCTTCTTTTGGCTTTTGTTTGATTCGGGTACAGACCATGATTCTTAGGAAGAATCCAAAATTTCAGTCCAATTGGTGCCATAGGGCCAAAGTTATGGCGGAACCTAAATTTGACAAAGCGCTAATAAAACAATGAAAATTTTTTTACGAAAAAAATTAAAATTCTTATGTTGGCAGATTTTTTGATGGATTCGGGTACAGACCATGGTTCTTAGTAAGATTTCAAAATTTAAGTCAGTTCCGTGCCATAAGGCAAAAAATATGACCGAACCCAAGTATTAAAAACACCGACCCCAAGCACTAAAAGGAGCGAACCCAAGTGTGAAAACGATGATTTTTTTTCAAAATCTTCTTTTGGCTGATTTTTTGTTTGATTCGGGTACAGACCGTGATTCTTAAGAAGAATCCAAAATTTCAGTCCATTTGATGCCATAGTGACAAAGTTATGCCCGAACCTAAGTTTGACAAAGTGCCCATAAAAACACGAAAATTTTGTATGGAGAAAATTAAAATTCTTCTTTTGGCATTTGTTTGATTCGGGTACAGACCATGATTCTTAGGAAGAATCCAAAATTTCAGTCCAATTGGTGCCATAGGGCCAAAGTTATGGCGGAACCTAAATTTGACAAAGCGCTAATAAAACAATGAAAATTTTTTTACGAAAAAAATTAAAATTCTTATGTTGGCAGATTTTTTGATGGATTCGGGTACAGACCATGGTTCTTAGTAAGATTTCAAAATTTAAGTCAGTTCCGTGCCATAAGGCAAAAAATATGACCGAACCCAAGTATTAAAAACACCGACCCCAAGCACTAAAAGGAGCGAACCCAAGTGTGAAAACGATGATTTTTTTTCAAAATCTTCTTTTGGCTGATTTTTTGTTTGATTCGGGTACAGACCGTGATTCTTAAGAAGAATCCAAAATTTCAGTCCATTTGATGCCATAGTGACAAAGTTATGCCCGAACCTAAGTTTGACAAAGTGCCCATAAAAACACGAAAATTTTGTATGGAGAAAATTAAAATTCTTCTTTTGGCATTTGTTTGATTCGGGTACAGACCATGATTCTTAGGAAGAATCCAAAATTTCAGTCCAATTGGTGCCATAGGGCCAAAGTTATGGAGGAACCTAAATTTGACAAAGTGCTAATAAAACAATGAAAATTTTTTTACGAAAAAAATTAAAATTCTTATGTTGGCAGATTTTCTGATGGATTCGGGTACAGACCATGGTTCTTAGTAAGATTTCAAAATTTAAGTCAGTTCCGTGCCATAAGGCAAAAAATATGACCGAACCCAAGTATTAAAAACACCGACCCCAAGCACTAAAACGAGCGAACCCAAGTGTGAAAACGATGATATTTTTTTCAAAACCTTCTTTTGGCTGATTTTTTGTTTGATTCGGGTACAGACCGTGATTCTTAAGAAGAATCCAAAATTTCAGTCCATTTGATGCCATAGTGACGAAGTTATGCCCGAACCTAAGTTTGACAAAGTGCCCATAAAAACACGAAAATTTTGTATGGAGAAAATTAAAATTCTTCTTTTGGCTTTTGTTTGATTCGGGTACAGACCATGATTCTTAGGAAGAATCCAAAATTTCAGTCCAATTGGTGCCATAGGGCCAAAGTTATGGAGGAACCTAAATTTTACAAAGTGCTAATAAAACAATGAAAATTTTTTTACGAAAAAAATTAAAATTCTTATGTTGGCAGATTTTCTGATGGATTCGGGTACAGACCATGGTTCTAAGTAAGATTTCAAAATTTAAGTCAGTTCCGTGCCATAAGGCAAAAAATATGACCGAACCCAAGTATTAAAAACACCGACCACAAGCACTAAAACGAGCGAACCCAAGTGTGAAAACGATGATATTTTTTTCAAAATCTTCTTTTGGCTGATTTTTTGTTTGATTCGGGTACAGACCGTGATTCTTAGGAAGAATCCCAAATTTCAGTCCATTTGATGCCATAGTGACAAAGTTATGCCCGAACCTAAGTTTGACAAAAAAATTTATGTATAGAAAATTTTATATGAAAGTTTTGTATGGGAGTTATGAGACTTTTACTTTTCATCATCGGGGATGCTGTCGAGAGCGTCAGTGACATGTGTCATTCGTTATCGGGTAAGTCTATGCGCACAATTTGATACCCCACTCGGGTTTTTTCAAACCCGAGTGGCTCGTTCAACAAACACTAGTACCACTCAGCTACCGAGTCCCCGGCGACAGGATAATCAGAATGAAACCAACTCAATTTAATTACCGCCATCTGTTTAAAGTTGGCCGAAACTACATCGCCTTTGACAAAAATACAGTTTGCATGAGAAATGGCTGGTGTAAAGCTTCGACAAGAAATCGCTAGATGGATACTAGGATTATTTTATAAAATGTCTTATTTGTATTTTAGCAAGTAAATAGGAAATACAAACCTTATACCTGATGTAACCATACAGACACGTGTATTATTTATGTACATAACTTAAACAACATAATGTACTTAAGTCGAGATACAATCTGGCATTGTTTCAGAACAACAATTAGACAGACGTCAACTTATCAGGGTGAAAGGTAAATAAAAAAACTACAAGATAACGCTTACCTTATCAAAGTTACATGTATTTACACACAATAGATATGTACAAAGATATTTATTAAATAATAAAACTTATTTTATACGTTAATCCTTATTGTCAGTACGGATAGGAAGTGCGCACCCACAGTGGAAGTCGTACGGTGATTACGAGCAGAGCTGAAACAGAGAGTTACGGTTGATAAATAGCTTGCACACACACCATTCATTACACGAATGAGGAATATGTTTGTAAATAAACATGCAATAAGGGAATATGGGTTTAATTTTGCATACCGACAGATCAACGGGCAAGTCAATACTAGCAGCGGGTATTACTTGTTTGAAATTAGTTGTAATTATGGGTAAATATCGGTTGGGACTGGACACGCTTATTACGAATATTTTTTTAGCAAAAAACTTTAGATTCGCCTTAATTACTATAAAAGGAAGCTTTTTGGCTTGGGGGCGGCGGAAAATAATGCATTTTAATTTTCAATTGCGTAAATTAAAATTCACTTCGCGAATCTACACGATGTCAAATCGCGGCTATCAGGTACGTCACTGTTATGTTGGTATCCCTGATACATTGCAAATAACTGAATACTACTGTGACCAACTTCGTGGGATACGTAAAAACACGGTTAAACTACGAAAGCTGCATGTCATCAAACTATAAAAAAACATCCCAGGTTTTGAATGGTTTGTTTGGCAAAGCAGGGTTTGTCTAGCGGGTTTGTGTAATTATGATTGATTGTCTGTGAAATAAAAACAAATGTTAGTTCTTTGCAATGTATCAGTGATACCAACATAAAAGCGACGTGCCTAATGGCCGCTGACAGTCACCGATCGGTTCGCGAAGTGAGTTTTAATTTTACGCAATTGAAAATTAAAATGCATTATTTTCCGCCGCCCCCAAGCCAAAAAGTTTCCTTTTATAGTAATTAAGGCGAATCTGAAGTTTTTTTCTAAAAATTATTCGTAATAAGCGTGTCCAGTCCGAACCGATAATTACCAATTATTTTTTTAACTCCTTCACAGTCCAGCTACCGTAGTTATCCACCATTTTTTAATATTACTTCCAAAATGCACACGCAAGCCATATTAATTAACAAATAACACAAAGCAATATTAATTATCAATGACAGGTGATGACAGGTCTACAACTACACCAGCGCCGCCAAGCGGGAGAAGTTTAGCACAGCATTCTGCCATTGTTTAAGTATGTTAAAGCATAGAAATTATTTCATTAAAAATGATTATATCATTTGGATATTTGTTTGCTAAATTATGTAAGCGAGGAATTGCTAAAAAAATTGATCTTAATTTAAAATTAATAATTTGATTTTAATTTTGTACAGTTTGGCAATTAAGTGTAGAAAATAAATGATGGCGATGCGATCAATTTCTTGGTTTTAAATGGCAACACCGTGATGGCTCATAAGACAATGAATGTATGTTTTAAAAAACCCTTCAGCCAAAATGCATATTTCATAACGTGTTTGTATTTTCAAAAATTTTGCACAAAAACACATAATTTAATAGAAGTAAAATAAAACAAAACAGGTTTTAAGTGCGCGTTTATTTTGTTATAAAAACGTAGGTACATAGGTATTTAAAAATCTGAGTATATTTATTCAACACCCGACATGTAATAATTATTGTCTTAGTCCTCATATGATTCTTCTTCTTCCATATCTTCATATTCATCTAAACGTTTTATCAGTTCATCTTTCTATCAGTTCTTTCTTTCATCGTTCTATCAGTTCATCAAGCACGGGAAGCAGGTTTTAAATTTGTTTGGGTAAAGGACTGCAAGATCTTGGTGAGAAAAAATGAAAATTCACCAGCTTTTTTAGTCACGAGGGAAGACGACCTCCAGAAAATAACATAAGAAAATACCTACTGCTCATCCGATTATTATTGCATACTCCTTCCTCTTCCTCCACACGCCCGCCTATCCCGCATCTCACATTGCCATCGCATAACTATTATATTTATTTATTACATTCGCACTACATTACCTTATTATATTTTCCTGTTCTCAACTCCTGTCAACTGCAAGATATTCTAACTTTCTGTACTCAATTTTTTATTTTTAACATACTTGGCCATATTTCAAGTGTCTATGCATATTACACCTCATATTATGTTCACACATTCTCTGCATATTTTTGTTATTGACACTAAACTGAAAAAGAGTCCCTGCCTCTAAGTATTTTTTATCAGAACGTACGTGGACTGAGAACAAAAAATGACACGTTTCTTCGCAGTGTTACGAGCGGTGATTATGACGTGATTGGTATAACAGAGACTTGGCTTACTGATTCTATTTTAGATGGGGAGCTTTTTGACTCAAGATACAATGTTTTCCGACGCGACAGAAGTATCGAAGGTGTAACAATGGGTGGTGGGGTGCTCTTGGCTGTCAAAAAGGAACTCAATGCTATTTGTAATTACTCGTGGTGTTCTACGGATGAAGACATTTGGGTGACTCTTCGCATCCCACGTGCCAATGTATTTACTAGCGTTCATCTTTGTTGTATCTACCTGTCCAAAAGCTTCAATTTCAATGCTCGAATCTCCGCCTTTTCGAATGATCTAGGTTTTAAGCTTTTGAATCAACCTAACGACAAGTTTCTTATTATGGGAGATTTTAACCTTTCTGATATTACCTGGTCTCTTCCTGTGGATGAGGTAAACATGATTCCTTGCAACTATACTTCTACAATAAGTTCAACATTTATCGATAATATTAATTACTGTAACCTCCACCAATATAATGGTGTTCAAAATACGTTAGGAAGAATTCTTGATCTCGTTCTCTGTAATTTCTCGGTACGCGTTGCTCCCGCGAACGACCCGTTTGTTCCTGAGGATACTCACCATAAATCTATCATTATCACTGCTGAGTTTGTTGAACCCCCGGTCATAAAGGAAAACTCAATTAAAAGGCCTTCATTCCACAAAGCTAACTACGATGACATAAGAGACAGCCTGGCGCAAGTAGATTGGAACACACTTAACTTAACCGATTCCGTCAATCCTGCACTATCACATTTTTATAATATTATTAATAATTTGATCTCTGATAAGGTTCCATTGAGGCGTTCTGGTAAACATTCCTATCCCCCGTGATATAGCTCATCATTAATAAAACTTATTCGCGAAAAGCAGAAATTTCACAGATTATATACTACTTATAAGAACCCTTCCGATTACATTACTTTTTCTAGGCTACGCACCAGACAGAAAAAAATGGCTAAGAAGTGTCATGAAGACTTTATTAATAATGCTGAAGAGAATATCGCCAAAGATCCCAAGGCATTCTGGTCATATGTTAAATCAAAAAAACTATCAGCATCTATTCCTAGCGTATTAAATCTTAAGAATTTAACAGCCGAGGGTGGCCAGGCAGTCTGTGATTTATTTGCTGAATATTTTCATTCCGTCTATGAACCGGCTGACCCTCTGGGGACTTCCTGCCACGACTCCGTTGTTAATCAGGTTTGTGAGATAGGATCAGTTTTTATCGATGCTGATCTTGTATCTAAATATTTAAAACGGCTCGATTCCAGCAAGGGTGCTGGGCCAGATGGTATCCCACCACTGTTCATTACGGAGTGTGCAAATCATTTGTCAATTCCGCTATCAATACTGTATAATATATCGCTTAAGACTGGTACATTTCCAGATATATGGAAAAGAGCCTACATCACACCAATTCATAAATCGGGAACTAAGTGCGAAGCAGATAATTATAGACCCATTTCCAAGCTCTGCATTTTTTCAAAGGTGTTCGAAAACATAGTCTATGACCAGTTATTCCCTGTGGTAAAGAATTCGATCAACGAATTTCAGCATGGATTCTTTGCAGGTCGCTCTGTTGCTACAAATCTTATAACATTTTTAAATTTCTTGTCTGCCTCTATGGATAAACGTGTGCAAGTTGATACAATTTATACTGATTATAGCAAAGCCTTTGACAAGATCAACCACAGGATCCTGCTTAGAAAACTTGCTAATCATGGTATTCATGGAGATCTCCTTCGTTGGTTATCTTCATACATAACAAACAGGTCCCAGGCTGTGACAGTAGGTGGATTTTCTTCCATCTGGAAAATCATTACTTCTGGTGTGCCTCAGGGGTCCATTTTGGGTCCTTTGCTTTTCTCTATCTATATAAATGATATTACTACATGTTTTCACAATGCTCAAATTTTACTATTTGCCGACGATATGAAAATATACCTTCCTATAAGCTCCCATGACTGTTCTGTGCGTTTACAAGAAGATCTTGACCGACTGACGGATTACTGTCTCAGAAATAAGCTTTTTATCAATATTTCCAAATGTTGCAAAGTCACATTCACACGTAACCATAAAAAAATACTGCATGAATACACCATTTCTGGATCTCTGTTAACAAATAAAGATTATATACGTGACCTCGGGGTTATTTTGGACTCTAAACTTACTTTTGATAAACACATTGATAATATTGTCACCAAAGCAACAAAGAGTCTAGGCTTTGTACTGAGAACATGCAAATTTTTCAAAAATACTAAGACTTATCTGATTCTGTACAATTCACATGTTCGTCCTCACCTGGAATACTGTTCACAGGTTTGGAACCCGCGCTATATTGTTTATGTTAACAGGTTAGAAAGAGTTCAGGAGCGATTTCTCAAATTTCTCAATTTTAAATCATTCAACATATACAATTCTTACGACGAAATCGAGAAACATTTTCGAATCTCGAAACTGCTCAATAGGAGGCTTGTCGCTGATCAGATGCTCCTGTACAAAATTATTAACTCAAAAGTTGACTGCCCGGAGCTGCTAAATAAAATAAATTTCCACACGCCGACTAGATACAGCAGACAAAATACCCTTTTCTACATTGATAGATGCAACACTAATTCCAACCAAAATGAATTTATACAAAGGGCATGTAAATACTATAATAATAAACTTGCACATATAGACACACTTGCTGACATATTCACTGCTAGTTACTGTCGTTACAGAATTTCTTTATTACATTCTATGTAGGTGCGAATAACACATATTCATGACTAAATTCATTGTACCTAATATTATTATATTACTTGCGTGGCAACTTTCCCTTATCCCTCTCCTCCCCTTACCCGTCCCAACCCAAATACCTATTTCGCAGTCTATTTAAGTATTGTTTTAATTATTTTATTATTGTTTATAACATGTTTATCACTTGTTGACTTAACATCTGTATTATTATTTTTTTTTAAATTGCTGCTTAGTTCTGTTTTTATTTTTTCTGTTTTTCTTAAATTTTCTAGTTTACATTCAGTTACTTTTATGTTTCTAAATACCTATCTGTGAACATTAATAATTGGTCTGTTTTTTTGCCATCCTCTTATGTATATTTTATTACTATGACTGTTTATGTTCCTTAAATAAATAAATAAATAAATCTATATCATCATATAGAGTACTTCCTCTTGCATAATAATCTGCCTCGATTTTCATCACGTTTTTGCAACAATTTTTCCAATCATCAACACTTATGCTATTTTCCGTTTTCCCAGTGTTTCAAATTTTCCATCTGCCTTTTCCCTTCCTTGACGATTTATCTTACTTTTCAGATTTACCTGTATGTGGTATTCTATAGAATAATCATTCAAATGATTATTCTATAGAAGGTAGTTTTAAAAAAGCACACCTGATAATATTCATTTAGAAAGAAAGAAAGAGAAAATTAAGAACAAGTTACATTTCTATGAGTTTAAAGAAGTTGCATATTATTATTATTTTTTTTTAAATTGAGTTATTCCATTTTTCTTGTGGCCTAATATTAACTGTCAAATGGAAATGTCAAATTCGGATTTTTAAACATAACCTCAAATCGGATTGTAATGGTTATAATCGCACAAAAATTGACATAAATCTTGTAATACTAATGAAATTTATTTAAAAAAAACTATACCACGTACCATTCATTTCTGCAGTTCGTTTGTAAACTTCTTTCAAATTGGATAGGAGCTTCTTCGCACGATATTCAGCTAGGCAGCGTTAGAAACACGCAGTTTACAACTTCTCTTGCACCACTACGTATTGGTTTGTTCATTTTAATTCAATTCATACAATGTACAGGCAAACAATAAAAAAAAAAATTAAACGAGCGCGATTTTCAGTGTGTTCTACGTTCTACATGATTAAGATTAAAGTCAGTAAAGCCAAGAGCCATACAAAATGTCATTGACAAAACGAGTATTTCGGTGTTACCATAGTAATGAAAAAATTTAGTTCCAAATTAATTAATTTCTACACTTTCTTGCCAAACAATAAATGGTGACATTGAAATAGGTCCTTATGCCTGATGAGCAGGGTTGCCGATTTGTGGGTAATTCCCCAAACTGCGGGGAATTTTTAAGATTTTTCAAGAATTGGGTATTTTGCGGGGAACACCATTTTGCGGGGAATATGCGGGGATTCTGGGCATTTTTTGATTATCCAACCGTTTTGAAAAATATGTATATTCGGTGGAAGATTTCGTAGTTTATTTTATGGCAGCATTGTAACATTTGTTTCTAAACAATAATAGTCGGGGGTTTTCTGAAATTCGAGACCCTAATTCGAAGACACATGAATTTGCTAGTCATAGAACTTCTACGAAAGAAGGATACCGCAATTCTTGATTTCTCCCAACATGGTCTGAATGTAGAAATTGTTGTCGTTTTGCAATGCGAATTGAGAGAAAATTCAGTGTTCTTAAAAATTTTAAAACAGAAAATAGAAATCGCCTTCATACAGATACTGTGGTAGCATTCATGGCTACTCGAGAACGGATTAAAAAAAGAAGGAGGAAGATTGAAGTTAATCTTTCAAACAAAATGTTAACCAAAAAAGCATGATGCAGTTATTAATGAAAGGAGGTAATTATTTTACATCACCTTATAATGAAGTAAATTGCTTAATAATTAACTTAAATACACGGTTTAAAATTATTGGTCTCAACATCAAATAACAAAATATATTTTGAAAGTGGGTTAAAATTACATTGTAACACTACAATACTCATTTATCTTCAACTAACTCTTTTTTGTTTAATATAAATTACTTGTCTTTTTCAGTTATTTTTTTACACCGTATGTATGACTATATTACCATATTTTTTATGTATCCTTTTTTTCCTACTAGACAATTTATCGGCACACCGTATTGAATTTTTTTTTTAAATGTCACTATTTTTGTTTCAATGTTGGTTATTGGGTTGTAACCTCTTTTTTAATCTTGTATTATGTATGTAATAATATCTTTAATCAATTTTAATTTTTAAAATGCCATTTTCAATAGAATTTAGTTTTATTTTGGAGGTGAAGAAGCTTGTGGGGAATTTGCGGGGAATTTGATATTTTGCTCTCCCCAATTTGGGGATTTTGAACTTTTATTGCGGGTATTTTGGAACATAAGCATTGGCAACCCTGCTGATGAGTCGAATAGGTACCTACTCTTATATTGACTACACTCAGTAGATGACGCAATGTCCATTTTTGATGGACACCATGATGAAGATTAATTAATTATTTAACAAAAATGACTCCACTACAGTCGTGAGAATATTGATTAATCATTAGGTATAGGTATTTTTTAGAATTAGTTAAAAAGATGAAAAAATACTCAATAAACCTACATAAGTACACTGCTAACATGAAATAGGAGGTCATATTATATTGTTAAACGCAATGTCTTCAACATCGAGGCTTCTATGTAATTTGTGTGCATTCTGGCAGAAAAATGCGTAGAATCACGCAATGTCAATAAAATGTCGGCCATAAAAATAACGAAACAAACAAATTGCTCTCAGTTCCTTCAAATATGAATTATATTTATATAAACAAAACGCATTTTTTTAATTACGGGAACTCTTTGCAAAACATTAGAGCCTTGGAATTTTAAAATAAAGCCACGTGTTAGAAATTCAGCAAGAGTCTCGAATGCTCTCAACTGCCTGGAGGCAATGAGACTGTGGCATCCCCAATTGGGATATGTTCTTGTTATGAGGTTGAAGGAAGTGGGGAGGGGAAGGAAATGGGAAAGAGGAAAGTGGGAGAAGATACCAGTGAATCTGGCTATTCAGATCTGGTCACCAGACACGGCTAAAGCCATTTCAAGCAACTTTTCAATTCTGAACGGTGGTCTATAACACCAGGGCGGTACTGAGAGTATATTCCACTATGGAACGTGCCGCGAATATACCTTATATTATTTTTTAATTATTAAATTGTGAAAAAACATAAAACAATCAAATCAAATTGACCTGAGCATGCCAGGATTTGAACCGGAGACATTCGGATAGCTTGCTGAGAGCCTTATTTCTCAAACATGGAGGCCGTTGGACGAAATTTTGTAAAATGAAAAATGTGAAACGATTTTTTTTTAAAAGTTATAAATGACACAATACAACAAACGCGAAGTTTACCATTGACTGTTATTATCATTGACGATTTCAATATGTAGGTAGGTATTATCGATTTACTTAACTGTACGACATAAGTGTTGACGCAAAACCTGTTTCATTGTTCTAAACATGTAAAGTTTTCGTACGGAGAAAAATCCGCCTCACGACTTAATCAATAACCTATTGGTTTCCTTCCATCACCTCATGAGACATTTGTGGAATCATCGAGTACTTGCTCTCTACTGTACCTACCCATCATGGAGTTGTGATGGAATGGATGAAGCTCTTAGTGTTTTTTTTAACATTAGGCCCACACATGAGGCCCGAGAAAAATAATTCCCCTCAGGGTCTATGTCATCTTTGGGGATACTGTGTAGAGTTTTGGAAAAGAAGGAGAGGAAGTTCTGGAAAGGAAAAGGGTATTAGGGGTGGGTAGGAATCTAGGGGTCAGCGAGTCCAAGAGTGACGGACGGATGAATCCATCCCTCCCACTACGGTGCGAGGCGATGTTCCAAGAAAGGACGGCTGTAGAAGTCAAAGGGACTCTCTCAACCATTCTCTCCCAATCCGGTCTGCCATGCAGCTGGTGGGCAGTCGCCGCCTAAAACTCGAACTAACCTCACCCCATGAACCCGTGCACCCCGGCTAAGTCACCAAACGTAGCGAGACACTTGGGGTGACCTATTGCAGAGGTGTTGGTTATCCAATATTTAGTTCCCGGGGCAGCGGTACCCGCATCCACGCCTCTTCTTTCTACCGTTCATGCCTAAATCTTATTTTCAATATATTGACTGAGCGTAGCGAAGTCCTCTATTTTGTATTACAAACTGGACCATTTTGTATTACATCTATTTGTAAGTTTGTTTGTATGTTCCGTTTCCGGAACGCACAAACACACTTACAAACTTAACGGAGGCCGCTATGTCAAATCGGCAATATTGCACGAAGGGACGGGAAGATATTACGAGACTTTGACTTTTGAAATAATGGCGTTCAGAGCACCGGGCCAATTTAGGCCCCTTTCTCTTTCATCGTGAGTTTATGTAATGGTTGTAGAAGTGTGATTTTAGGTGTTTTGTTTAATTACTGGGGAGTTTGGGATGGGGGAGGGAGGGGGAAGGTGAGTTTTTGGGGTGGGGTAAGAGGTGATGGGGGTAAGAGCGAGAGGGGGGGGGGCTTTGGGGGGGGGGGTGGAGGAACAAGGGGAAGGGGGTGGTAGATCGGTGGGTGGGAGAAGTGGTAGACTGAGGGGTGAGGGTTGCGTTGGGCTTGCCGGAGGTGAGGGGGAGGGGACGTTTGTTGTTAGGGGGGGAATGTTTGGAGTTTTTGAGGATGAACGGGGGGGGAGGTTTCTTTAGACGGACACGTTTGCGGGATGGTTTGAGGGGTTCCCAGGCCTTTTTGGGGCCTGAGTTGTCAGAAGTTGGTTGGATTGACTGGGTGTCGCTGGGGTATGAGGAGACGGGGTGGAACCTTTGCCCCCTGGTTGGGGGGTTGGGGGGGGAGGTTAGGCCGGAGGATTTGAGCGAGAGTGAGCCGTGAGGAGAGGTTTGGGGGACGGTGGAGGGTCGGTTGGTTTGGGGGGTGGTGAGGTAGTGATCGGTTGGGGGGGTGGTCGGGGGATGAGCGGTTGGAGGAGTGGTATGGGGGCCATCGGTTTGGGGGGTGGGGGGTGGGCAGGCCGTTTGGTTGTCGGTAGGGGGGCGGGTGGTAGGGGGGAGGGTAGGGCGGGCATTGGTTTGGGTGGCAATGGGGGGGCGATCGGTAAGGGGTGCGGTGAGGGGGCGATCGGTTGAGGGGGCGGTAGGGGGACGGTTGGTTTGAGGGGCAATGGTTTGGGGGGTGAGAGGGGAGTGGTCGGTTTGTGGGGTAGTGGTGGGGCTATCGGTTTGGGGGGGGGTAGGGGGGTGGTTTGGAGAGGTTGGCTGGGGGGAGTTTAGGGGGGGTGTAGGGGGGGGATTCAATGAGGGGGTGAATTTTGATTCGGGCTGGGGTGAACTGCGGGGAATGAGGGTACTGGAACGGGCGTGATGTCTGATTACGAGTAAGGACACATGGTTTTTGTCTTCTAGGGACATGTTGTCGGGGTCGGGGTGGTTGTCGAGGAAGGAGAGTACCTCGGGGGAGAGGAAATGCATGATGGATTTGTTGGGGGGAAGACGGTGGAGTATTTAGAGTAGGAAAGGTAGAGAGAGAGGAATGTTGGAATGAAGTTAGTTTGCAAAAGATTTTACGACTTGGATGACTCTGAGTGCTGATTTTGGAGGATCTTGCTGGAGTGGCACAGGGTCTGGTCAGAACGGTGGTGATGGTGATGATGGTCTGAGTGGAGATTCAGTGGTGGTTTCATGCGGGGTAGTCCTATGGCGAGCGATGAGCCTTACTCTTCTTTCAGGCGGAATCAACTCGAGCCTCAGACACGGGGAAAAAACTGAATTGCATGAAAGTTCAAACCACTGAATTAACTGAAGTTATTTGCGGGAGAAGGCACTGAATGTAGGGAGACGTGAACCCGGTAGGCGGGTGATCGTTGGACGCGAGACAAGACGACGGTTGGAAAAGGCGGGAAAATGACGGCGTCGTCGTTTGTCGGTTGGATTTGGCGGGAAAAACTGTAGTAGCGGCGAATGCGGGCGGCCGTGGGCGCGACAATAGGCGGGATGTTCCTAGGCGGCACTGAGGTGGGTGTGGAGACTGGGGAGAAATCCTTTACTGGGAAAGGCACTTTGGAATCACTGTGGTGTGGTTTTCACGAGCGCGGCAAAACTGGCGTGGGACGAACGAACTGTAGGCGACGGGAGATGGCATGATGCCAAACCAGGGAATGCGAGTCTCATATTACGAGAGAAAAACATCTACTAAGTATGGGCAACAAGTAGGTATTGTGCAGTAGCGGAAACTCAAACACTCACAGCCCCCGGGCGAGCCGATTTGCTGATAACCGGGCTTTACACGCACACAAAATTACTCCAACGTTATACGTAGCATGTATCTAGCATGGTCAATCGATATAGGTTTTATCGAAAATGTCAGTAACTTTTCATCGCTCCCGAGCACGACTGGAGACCGCTAACGAACAAACAACAGTTCACAACGACTAAGGGTTCCTAATTTATTTGATATGAACTGTTATTTTTTGCGAGCACGGTTGTTACGAGGGTTTTTCGCCAAGTAATACATTTTAATAAAACAACTTTAGTGTTATAGTGATGATCAGGGACCCACAGATTTTATCCCGTAGGAAGCGCCAATTCTGGACGGGTTATGGTTCCCGTCAAGAATACCTGTGGTTCCCAAATATGCTCAGGGGGTGGATTTTAAACCATGATGTGTGTCGCTCTCCAAAGGAATGGTGTGTCAGGTACATAATTTAAAAGGCAGAGTTGTGAGAACAAGCTTATAATTATTATAAAACAAATGGCAATCAGGGTTTTTAAATATGTCATTTCACTTACCCCCATGAACCGACCTCTTTTATTGTGTATACTATCGCTAGCTAACTAAGAAACTGTCCATCTAGTGGCTGCTAGGCCCAGGCAGCATTTTCCCCATGCAGGATCTGGATGGCCCTCACGAGGCCGAGATCTGGAGACAGTTCCGCCGCCAAAGTTGAAACATCAAGCGGCCTTACGCCACGATCAAATTAGTTAAGTCCTCCCGCCGCCAAAGGGAAATCATCGGGGGGCCTGTCGCTAGAAGAATTATGAAGGAGGGAGACCGCCCTCAGTCCAGACGAGAGTCAAGGTCGGCGTAAATTTACTTCTCCCTCACAAAGAACGGCAAATTACATCACGGGCTAACGGTACACCGGTCATCCGTCAAAACAGGGCTCTGTCCCAAGTGTGATCGCACGTATTACATCTCGATTGAAATATATCCCGGGTTTCTAGCACGCCTGCCGCCATTTTACGTTGCAGGAAACTCGACTAATCCCAATACAGGGATTCAATCCTTCCGAACACACAATGCGTACCCATTAATACTTTCACCGCCCGACCTTATTTAAAGTTAAAAGGAATTATTTTCCCGTTCAAATACTAAGTTTCTCACAAAACTCTTGACTGTCGCGTGGTTAGACACGGGGCCCAACTCTCCCGAATCTACCCACGCAAGAAGTGACGTATATCGCCGGAACTGTTCAGATGTCGCCTCCGACCGTCGATCAAATTAGAGCTGGCACACTAATAATTAATAACAAGTTCCTACCTAATTACGATTTCGACGGGTAGGGTTGTTAGGATGCAGTACAAATAATAAAGATGTTAATAATTATATTTAAAGTAATACGGATTTGTAATGCATCATAACATTACCCCCCTCGCCACCAAATGTTTGCCCCCAAACATGTAATTCACACAAAACAACCTGATCCTATGCTGTCTAGATCGGTCCACGGGATTTCTAAAACAGTAAAACAAATTTATAGAATACAAGCAAGCAGTGAGCAGTAAAATTTGGAAAAGTAAATGACAAGAAAGAAAAAAAAAAAATTAGATTTGTCAACAACTTATTTCGAATGGGTGTTTCGCAACTCCAGTCGCACTCCATCAAGCTTAAGGCCGGATGGCCAGGTTCACGAAACAACCATTCTTTATTATGATAGGCTTACGAATGATGCTGGGAAGCATAGAAAGAAGCGGTGTAACGCGAACGGAGTCCTCAAGCACTCGCCGTATGAAGTACAATGAGTGTTGAAAACCGAACTAAGCCACGAACTGCCGTTAGCGTTACAACTGCAATACAATAATACAACTTAAGAAAATAAGGACTTAACAGTAAACATAAGAAATAATTAAAATCTAACACCTTTTGAACCAACAACGACACTTAAATGCCTTAAGGCAACACTTTCCTTAAATAGGTTTTTAAAGAAGCCACATAGGCATCACTTTTTAGGATGGAAAACCAATCCTCACATAACACTGCCTCTACTTCTCCATAGGAGATAAGAAAAACACTACGTTGATTACCTAACTATCCTATCTAACTAGGTCGCATGGGGGTGCATACCAGAGAAATGGCGTAGTTAATACAGAGTGTTAAATTGTCAACAACCATCGCATAAGAATGGTGCCAATGTAATAATGTATACATCCATCAATATAGAAGGTGCAATCGGGTCAAGTGATATGCCACTATCATCAGTATAAGAACCGTTAATAGGTTTGACGCATTATTTTAATGAAACTTTCCATGTTATAAATTAATTAATTATATAAATAAACTATAAAGAAGAGTAACAAAATGAATAATGAAATTTGATTATTCTAAGGGTCAATCCAACCATAACCAAACTTACTTATAACTAAATACAATGAAAAATTTTTGCAATTTTTAAATGTTATTTATGCAAGAACAACTAGTGTGTTCACCAAAATGACTATCAAGAGGTCAATAAGTAAGCAACAAATACAAATTAACAATATTTTGAAAAGAAAAAAAAAAGCTCAGAACACAAGGAAAGGTTTCGCAACATCTACATATGCTCTGGACTCTTTAATAAAATTAGATACAAAAAAAAATTATGACTGAAGTGACTTAAAATGTGGAAGAAACGGAGTTGGCACGTCGTTCCACATTATAAGCTTGTCCTAGACTAAAAGAAAAAAAATAAGGAAGATATGTATCTTGTTTCATCAGCAGGAAAGCGAATTTTTATTTATATATTATTATTGGAAAGTCTAATTTAATTACTAAATTTAATATTTATGTGCACCGTTTGTTGCGGGCTTTTATTTGAATCTTGGACCTGTCGAGACATCTTTTGTAAAGCCATGTCACTATATGCATATCAATATTTGTAACGGACGTGTTACATATCCTCGTATGTTCTTTCAACGAAAAACATCCTTGGCAGTATCCTCTACAGTTCAGTGGTCATTTTTTGGGATTTCGCTCGAAAACCAGAAATCCCGCTTGGCCACTGAACTCGTTAGTACCGTACCGCCAGCGATCTTTTTCGTTGAAAATATTTTTATGTTTGTTTTCCAATTAGAATTTAAAAGTTATTCTAATTGTAATATTGTTTTAATAAAATACTTTCATTTTTATATGTACAATGCCCCCGGTGCAACAAATAAACGCTATCATGCTCAGGTTGCCACCAGGGACATTTTTTCAACTTATCATTTCACTTGTATTTTTTATGTTTCCTTTTTTTTGACATATTGTTAATTATTTTTAGTTACGATCCTTGTAGGATAATGAAACTAAGAAATTTCATTCCGCAGTCCTACAAGGCATCGAGGGAAAGAGAGCCTGAGTCTCTAGCCCTTAAATTACTCAAACTAGGGCAATAAATGACCCTCAAAAAACACTTAGAAAAATTTCGGTAAAAATACGTTTTTCCGATTTTAAAAATCCAGGTGCCCCGTAAGATGGTGAAACAAACAGGTTTCATTAACACATCTTACGGGGGACCTCGCAAAAATAACATTGTACCTGTAAATAATCAGATATTCAGCCAAACGGCAAATCAATTTATAATTTATGCGATTTAGCTCAAAAATGAGCTAAACGTCTCTAACTAAAAATCTAGCAATAGACAATTGGTTTATTTCATGATTACTGTATAATAACGAACACATATGTACACAATTAACTCTGTAGAATTATTATAAAAAATACAATTTAAGCGAGCACTTTTACGGATTAAACCGGCAAAATAGATACTAAGCAGTTTCTTGCCCCTTATAAAGGAAAGTGCCTGGGTTCCGTTTTCCCCCTCCACTTTCCGTGAGCCACCTACCGATTGGTATAAATACGATGCAAATTTTCAAATAAATCAGTTCACTTCGACTCTTCAAAACTTGTTTTATTACTTGTTACTTAAGAAGTATTTTCTTCAACACCAGCTGCCTCCCGCCGACTTCTGCCTGTCTTCCGCCCTGGTGCCTACCTCCTCCAGACAAGCCGGCCCTACTCCAGGACACCGCAAGGCGCCAGGCTCAGGCAGAAGAATAGGCACATCCAGTGTCCCTTACTCATCAGACACTGGGTGCAGGAGGCCAGCTTTTATTATTTTACTCATCATACATCCTCATCAGCGTGCACTTAGACCCGGACCTATTTTACAGTTCTTGTAAAGGCGTCACGTCTGTTACAAGTGGTCCTTCGAGCCTGTAACGGACGTGTTACATATCCTCGTATGTTCTTTCAACGAAAAACATCCTTGGCAGTATCCTCTACAGTTCAGTGGTCATTTTTTGGGATTTCGCTCGAAAACCAGAAATCCCGCTTGGCCACTGAACTCGTTAGTACCGTACCGCCAGCGATCTTTTTCGTTGAAAATATTTTTATGTTTGTTTTCCAATTAGAATTTAAAAGTTATTCTAATTGTAATATTGTTTTAATAAAATACTTTCATTTTTATATGTACAATGCCCCCGGTGCAACAAATAAACGCTATCATGCTCAGGTTGCCACCAGGGACATTTTTTCAACTTATCATTTCACTTGTATTTTTTATGTTTCCTTTTTTTTGACATATTGTTAATTATTTTTAGTTACGATCCTTGTAGGATAATGAAACTAAGAAATTTCATTCCGCAGTCCTACAAGGCATCGAGGGAAAGAGAGCCTGAGTCTCTAGCCCTTAAATTACTCAAACTAGGGCAATAAATGACCCTCAAAAAACACTTAGAAAAATTTCGGTAAAAATACGTTTTTCCGATTTTAAAAATCCAGGTGCCCCGTAAGATGGTGAAACAAACAGGTTTCATTAACACATCTTACGGGGGACCTCGCAAAAATAACATTGTACCTGTAAATAATCAGATATTCAGCCAAACGGCAAATCAATTTATAATTTATGCGATTTAGCTCAAAAATGAGCTAAACGTCTCTAACTAAAAATCTAGCAATAGACAATTGGTTTATTTCATGATTACTGTATAATAACGAACACATATGTACACAATTAACTCTGTAGAATTATTATAAAAAATACAATTTAAGCGAGCACTTTTACGGATTAAACCGGCAAAATAGATACTAAGCAGTTTCTTGCCCCTTATAAAGGAAAGTGCCTGGGTTCCGTTTTCCCCCTCCACTTTCCGTGAGCCACCTACCGATTGGTATAAATACGATGCAAATTTTCAAATAAATCAGTTCACTTCGACTCTTCAAAACTTGTTTTATTACTTGTTACTTAAGAAGTATTTTCTTCAACACCAGCTGCCTCCCGCCGACTTCTGCCTGTCTTCCGCCCTGGTGCCTACCTCCTCCAGACAAGCCGGCCCTACTCCAGGACACCGCAAGGCGCCAGGCTCAGGCAGAAGAATAGGCACATCCAGTGTCCCTTACTCATCAGACACTGGGTGCAGGAGGCCAGCTTTTATTATTTTACTCATCATACATCCTCATCAGCGTGCACTTAGACCCGGACCTATTTTACAGTTCTTGTAAAGGCGTCACGTCTGTTACAAGTGGTCCTTCGAGCCGGATCTACAGTCCTCGCCAGGATGTCTCCACCCTCGCTGAGATCCAAGAAGACGGCCCAAGAAGATGGCTCGCCTCCACCCCCTGCTGCTGAGCTACCTACTGCCCCGGACGCTGGCCCTGAAGTCCTGGACATGCCTGATGACATATCTGATGCCACGCCCCGGCCCTCGCCCAGCACCACTCCTGAGACAGGCTCCGCAGACAGCGATGACGAGCCACCGCCCTCTACATCTACCGAGGATACGGTGCGCCAACTGCGACGACAGCTTCGCCACCAAAACAAGCAGATTGAACGGCTGATGGCAGCCCTTCAACCACAAACCCGTGCAGGGCCTGCACCAGATGCGACAGGGCCCACACAACCCGGCGCCGCAGGGCTGGCACAACCCAGTGCTGCAGGGCTGGCACAACCCGGTGCCGCAGGGCTGGCACAACTCATCGCAGCGAGTACTGCTTCGGAGCCAACCAGCCATGGACATCCGGACCAAGGAGAACCTTGGCAACCACAAGCATCATGGATGCACCCTGGACCTTCCGGCCCCGTACCGCCCTTGCCTCTGCACAATACAAGGCAACGAGAAGCTGTACGAGAGATGCCCGTTGGACCTGTGTCTCTGGTAGACCAGAGGCACCCCTCACTGGCGCAGCCAGGGCCTGGAGGCCCCGCGCCGCAGCCCCCTCACTCTGATGGGGGCCCCGGATGGATGCAGCATGGACCTTCCGGCCCCGTACCGCCCTTGCCTCTGCACAATGCAAGGCAACAAGAAGCCGTACGAGAGATGCCCGCTGGACCTGTGCCTCTGGTAAACCAGAGGTACGCATCACCGGCGCAGCCAGGGCCTGGAGGCCCCGCGCCGCAGCCCCTTCATTACAATGGGGGCTTTGGATGGCTGCAACCTGGACCTTCCGGCCCCGTACCGCCCTTGCCTCTGCACAATACAAGGCAACGAGAAGCCGTACGAGAGATGCCCGTCGGACCTGTGCCTCTGGTAGACCAGAGGTACGCATCACTGGCGCAGCCAGGGCCTGGAGGCCCCGCGCCGCAGCCCCCTCACTATGATGGGAGCCTTGGATGGATGCAGCCTGGACCTTCCGGCCCCGTACCGCCCGTACCTCTGCTCAACCAGAGGCAACGAGAAGCCGTACCGGAGAAACCTGTCGGACCCTATGCATCATCAGCACAGCCAGGGCCAGCAGCCCCTGTGCCACCACCCCCTTACTACAATCACGGGGATCCAGCCTCATACTCGCAGTGGACACATCCTGGGCCATCTACACATGTGCCGCCGGTACCACTGCGCGAACAGGAGTACCGAGCGCCAGCACAACCTGATGACCAGCATCTGCCCGCTTCCAGCCCGAGCTCCGGCCTGCCGATGTTTCCTCCACAACCAAATGCGGACGAGACGGCCCGCCACACCAGCGCCTGGATCCACCAAGCGGATAACTCGATGGCTCAGTTCACCTGCGCGCTCACGGAGGCCATAAGAGCTTCAAGGGCTCAGGACAGCCCTCATCCCACAATTGAGGATGACCCCCGGATGGCAGCACTCATCGCCAGGCAGTCAATGGCCAAGGATCTGCCCACCTTCTCTGGTGACCCGCTGGAGTGGCCCACCTGGAGGGCACAGTTCACCCAGTCAACCTCAACCTGCCGGATGACCAGCAGCGAGAACCTCATCCGACTTCAGCGAGCCCTCAAGGGAAAGGCCCGCGAAGCTGTGGGCCCCCTCCTGATGGACCCTACCCAAGTGCCAGAGATACTGGCCGTGCTGGAGCAGCGCTACGGAGGGACGAATTCACTGGCTGCCCTGATGTTGGACAAGGCCAAGAAGCTTCCACACATGACGGCAGAGGCATCACTAGAAGACATAGCAGACTTCTCGGGGACTGTGCAAAACCTGGTGGCTTCACTCCGCTCCCTAAACAATGAGGGATATCTCACCAACCCGGCGCTCCTCAGCGACATCGCGGGGAAGATGCCATGCACGATGCGGTTGGCGTGGCTGATGGAAGTGCGGCATTACGAAGTGCCTGCCACCATCTGCCAGTTTGCCGCCTTCCTGAAAACCGTCGCGAACGCCATCTCCAAATCGGGAATGGTCGACCCCGCGAGGTCTAGACCACGTCGCGAGCAAACCTTTGCTACCTCGGAACAATTCGGGCCGCGAAATAGTGAAACGAGTCGTAAGTCACCACAAAATGACAGTTCGCGGAAAATACAAAACGAAAGTTCGCGAAAAGTACAAAACGAAAGTGCGCGAAAGTATGACCGTCCGCGAAAAAACGAAAGTACGCGAAACACAAATCGAAGTGATAATGTGACACCCCACTGTGACTTTAACAATCGTGAAGGGTGCGTACAGTGTGGTGAAAGGGGCCACTGCCTCCGTGAATGTCGTGAGTTCGCAGCAAAGGACGTAAAACTTCGCTTTGAGACAGTTAAAAGTTCTGGATTGTGCCGTATATGTTTAGATGGCAAACACTGGCCCAAACAATGCAAATCCCGGGACTGGTGCGGTGTTGGAGACTGTCGCGCTCCACACCACAAGTTACTGCACGACCCATCGTTCGTAAAAAACACCACAACAGCTGATGTCCACCACATGTGACGCCAGGCCGACGGCGCCGTGCTAAAAGTGGTGCCAGTAGTGCTGACGGGCCCCACGCAGCCGATCTCCGCATTCGCGCTGCTGGATGAGGGATCAACGATCACACTGATTGACGCCGCCACAGCAGAAAAAATTGGCGCTACCGGACCCGTCCAAGGACTACGGCTCCACGGGGCAAAAGGCATGTGCTCCTCAGATCAAGCATCACGCCGCGTGCAGGTCACACTGCGCGGCGCCGGGATAGGCACCAGCTACCACATCAAAGCGAGCACCGTGAAGGGCCTCAGCCTCCCAGAACAAAGGGTTCCTGGCGGGTACGTCACACCCACACTTCTCATCGGGCAGGACAATGCTCACCTCATTGTCTCGAGGGAAGTGCATGAAGCCCGTGACTCTACGCGAATATTGTCACGGACTGCCCTGGGGTGGATTACCCATGGAGGAGGGACTCCCACCAGTGAAGACTCGGTCACCACTCTGGCCCTGCACGCTGAAAATCACAAAGATGACCTGCTGAGCGACTTGATACGAACAAACTTCGCAGTCGACTCCCTGGGGATCACATCAGCCTCCCGGGTGACCGCACATGTGGTACGTGCCAACCAGCTGATGGAGGACACCACCTGTCAGATGACGTCCGGCAGATGGCAGACTGGCCTGCTATGGAAAAACGAAAATATCACACTGCCCGACAACAAAAAATGTGCGCTCAAAAGATTGTGGTCCCTGGAAAGGAAATTATTGAAGGAAGAGGACCTGGCAGTGGCGTACAAAGAAAAAATCAACCGGCTCATCACGCAAGGCCACGCACGGGAGCTCACAGCACGAGAGGCGGCAAAGCACTCCGCCCGCAAGTGGTATCTGCCCCACTTCGCCGTGATGAACCCCAACAAGCCAGGAAAGATCCGTGTCGTATTTGACGCCGCCAGCCGCTGCCGAGGGACCTCCCTCAATGATCAACTGCTGACGGGACCTGATCTACTGACGTCACTCCTTGGGAACATTCTCCGGTTTCGAGAAGGGAAAATAGCCCTCGCCGCCGACATAAAAGAGATGTTTTTACAAGTAAAAATCAAAGCAGAGGACCAGCTGTCACAACTGTTCCTGTGGCGACCAACACTTCAAGAAGAGCCTCATACCTACATGATGACCTCGATGATGTTCGGCGCTACCTGTTCTCCTAGCAGCGCCCAATATGTGCGAAACCGAGTGGCACTACAAAATGCTGAGAGCTTCCCGGCTGCTGCAGACGCTATCCAAACAAAATTTTATATGGATGACTATCTGGACGCGGTGGACTCCATCAGTGAAGCCACTGGCCTTGTAAAAGACGTGGCCGCAGTTCTATCATCAGGAGGTTTCCATCTCACAAACTGGGCCTCTAATAATCCAGCGGTCATGGCCACCATCCCGCCTGAAGACCGCGCCAGATCAGCCATACGCATCAGCAGCGGTGAAGCAGAGACTGAAAGAATCCTCGGCCTGCTATGGGATCCAGTGACCGACTGCTTTCTGTACGCCTTCAGAGACGCCGCAGAACCTGAACTGATCAGCAGACCTACGAAACGTCAGCTGCTCAGCATTGTTATGAAAATTTTTGATCCTGTGGGGTTCGTTGCATGCCTCACAGTCAGATCAAAAATGCTGCTGCAAGACGTCTGGAGATCAAACACTGGATGGGACGAGATCATCAAACCCGATCACAATGAGAGATGGCTGGACTGGCTGGGACTCCTCCAAAGCTGTGGAGTTGCCATACCTAGAAGTTGTTTAAAAAGTAAACAAAGCAACGTCACACTCCATCTGTTCTGTGACGCTTCCGAACAGGCATGCTGCACGGTTGCCTATCACACAGAAGACATCAATGGAGAAATCACAGCTACCTTCTTGGCCAGCAAGTGTAAGGTGGCCCCCCTGAAGCCACTCTCCATACCCCGGCTCGAGCTCCAATCAGCTCTAATGGCGGCCAGACTAGCAGCAACACTGAAAAAAGAATGTCGCAGCAACATTGCGCGAACAGTGTTCTGGACAGACTCTACGACGGTGTTGTGCTGGCTACGCACAGACCCACGTACCTACTCAACCTTCGTGGCTAACCGGCTTGGCGAGATAGATGAGCTCTCCCGCATTGAAGACTGGAGATGGGTTCCCACAAAGCTGAACCCTGCCGACATTGGCACCCGAGACATCGAGACTCCCGATCTATCACCTGCAGGACATTGGTTCAGCGGCCCAGCCTTCCTCACCTTGGCCGAGGCAGAATGGCCGCGCGAAAGGTCCAAACTGCACCGGCCGGATGACAGCGTCCTTGAAGTGAAGACCCAATATGTCGGGCTCACCTCAACTATGTCAGACGCTCTACCAGAGATCAACCGCTTCTCCTCATGGCCCCGTCTCATCAGGGCCACCGCCTGGGTCCACCGCTTCATAAATCGATGCCGTGTGGGACCCCACAAAGCCCCGGATGGATACCTGCAGCTCGAAGAGACCCGTGAAGCAGAGATCCGATGGGTGAAAGCAGCCCAAGAAGATGCATTCGGTACCGGTTTGAATGCTCTTCGTCAAGGAGCTCCCTTACCAAATGGCAGCCGGCTCAAAACGCTGAACCCCTTCCTAGGACCCGATGGCCTGCTGAGGATGGACTCAAGAATACGGACCACCAGCAGAGTCTCCCGAGATGTGCGGATACCCATAATCTTGGATGGAGACCACGCCTACACACGGCTCCTAGTGAACCATCATCACCAGAAGGCTGACCACCCAAGTACAGAGAGGACAATGGCAGAGGTACGGGGCAGCTACTTTGTACTGCGACTGCGCACAAACATCCGCAGACTCGCCCACAACTGCCCCACCTGCAAGATGCGCAGAAGCAAGCCGGCACCACCACTGATGGGACCCTTGCCACCATCACGGCTCGCCCACCATGTTCCCCCCTTTACAAACTGCGGGTTGGACTATTTCGGGCCCATGGACATCACCGTCGGCAGACGTCGGGAGAAGCGGTACGGAGCCCTCTTCACCTGTCTGTCCACACGTGCTATCCACCTCGAGCTGGCTACTTCCCTGTCTGCCGACTCAGCCATCATGGCCCTACAACGCATGACGGCGCGCCGAGGTCAACCAAAGACAATTTACTCAGACAATGGGACCAACTTCCACGGAGCAGACAATGAACTGAAGGACGCCCTGAACTCGCTCAAAGATGACGCCCGGATGAGGGATCATCTAACTTCAAAAGGAATGGAATGGAAATTTATTCCACCAATGTCTCCTCATATGGGGGGAGCATGGGAACGCCTGGTGCGCTCAGTCAAGCACGCCCTACGAGCCATCCTGAAGGAGAGGGCCCCAAGAGAAGAGACCCTACGAACAGCACTGGCCGAGGCTGAGTGGACTGTCAACAACCGTCCTCTTACACACGTCTCTGCAGACCCGAGAGACGAGGAGCCCCTCACTCCCAACCACTTTCTATTGGGAGCAGCAGGCAACCGGCCCCAGTTGTCATTATACGGCAAACAAGAGGAGGAGGTATGTCTCCGCCGCCAGTGGCGCATCAGTCAGCAGCTAGCTGATATGTTCTGGAGGCGGTGGCTCCGCGAATACCTCCCCACCTTGGCTACTCGACAAAAATGGCACCAGACCGTCAATCCCATCAAGAAAGACGACCTGGTGGTCATCATGGACCCTGCGATGCCCCGCAACAGCTGGCCTCGCGGCCGAGTCCTCGACACCACCCCTGCTGCAGACGGCCAAGTAAGGACCGCCCGAATCCAGACGAGCACCGGAGTCTACGTACGACCTGCCGTGAAGCTCGCTGTAATCCTGCCGGCCCCGCCCACCGATGCAGCTTCTCCTACTCAAACACGTCGTGAAGACTAGTGCAGCCAAGCTGCACGGGGGGAGTGTAACGGACGTGTTACATATCCTCGTATGTTCTTTCAACGAAAAACATCCTTGGCAGTATCCTCTACAGTTCAGTGGTCATTTTTTGGGATTTCGCTCGAAAACCAGAAATCCCGCTTGGCCACTGAACTCGTTAGTACCGTACCGCCAGCGATCTTTTTCGTTGAAAATATTTTTATGTTTGTTTTCCAATTAGAATTTAAAAGTTATTCTAATTGTAATATTGTTTTAATAAAATACTTTCATTTTTATATGTACAATGCCCCCGGTGCAACAAATAAACGCTATCATGCTCAGGTTGCCACCAGGGACATTTTTTCAACTTATCATTTCACTTGTATTTTTTATGTTTCCTTTTTTTTGACATATTGTTAATTATTTTTAGTTACGATCCTTGTAGGATAATGAAACTAAGAAATTTCATTCCGCAGTCCTACAAGGCATCGAGGGAAAGAGAGCCTGAGTCTCTAGCCCTTAAATTACTCAAACTAGGGCAATAAATGACCCTCAAAAAACACTTAGAAAAATTTCGGTAAAAATACGTTTTTCCGATTTTAAAAATCCAGGTGCCCCGTAAGATGGTGAAACAAACAGGTTTCATTAACACATCTTACGGGGGACCTCGCAAAAATAACATTGTACCTGTAAATAATCAGATATTCAGCCAAACGGCAAATCAATTTATAATTTATGCGATTTAGCTCAAAAATGAGCTAAACGTCTCTAACTAAAAATCTAGCAATAGACAATTGGTTTATTTCATGATTACTGTATAATAACGAACACATATGTACACAATTAACTCTGTAGAATTATTATAAAAAATACAATTTAAGCGAGCACTTTTACGGATTAAACCGGCAAAATAGATACTAAGCAGTTTCTTGCCCCTTATAAAGGAAAGTGCCTGGGTTCCGTTTTCCCCCTCCACTTTCCGTGAGCCACCTACCGATTGGTATAAATACGATGCAAATTTTCAAATAAATCAGTTCACTTCGACTCTTCAAAACTTGTTTTATTACTTGTTACTTAAGAAGTATTTTCTTCAACACCAGCTGCCTCCCGCCGACTTCTGCCTGTCTTCCGCCCTGGTGCCTACCTCCTCCAGACAAGCCGGCCCTACTCCAGGACACCGCAAGGCGCCAGGCTCAGGCAGAAGAATAGGCACATCCAGTGTCCCTTACTCATCAGACACTGGGTGCAGGAGGCCAGCTTTTATTATTTTACTCATCATACATCCTCATCAGCGTGCACTTAGACCCGGACCTATTTTACAGTTCTTGTAAAGGCGTCACGTCTGTTACAATATTAATGATGAAACAAGAACAATCAGCGTTTGTACACATATAGTGGAAAACAAGGCTTCCTTATTTTGCCCATCTTGAAACGAAGGAGACAGTCGGGTTGTAACTACTTGCATTTCAAAATGTATACAAACAAATATTACATAGTACGACAAATTAACCTAAGGCACTTATTTAGAGAGAAATGCTGTTATGCTCTTGTAAAACAACATACACGATTCAGAAGAGCATTAAACTGACTATTCATCTGTTCACCTGAAGTCTATTATACGCATAATCTGTTTATAACTAAAACTAATGCTAATAAGGTATATTTCTAATCCATTCAATTCGAGTACTATTACCGGAGTTGATGGTTATGTTTCAAAGGAGTAACTTATGAAATAAAAATATTAGATTTATAAATACGCCCACGCGGAGTAGTTAACAAGAATTTCCCCGAAACGAACCTAGGACAGGAGAAGAGACTGTCAGAACGCTAGGAATTCTTCAACCCGGTTGATCAGGCCTGGCTGAAATAGAAACTGGATTAAATCCTCCATGTTTATGGTAAAAAAAAAATTACACGTCAAGTGTGTGACATTAAATTATTGATTGAATTATTTACCGTTCTTACTTTTTATTATTTAATATCGTTTACTGATTGTATGGGCTTGACAAATAATTGGCTCTTTTTAAGAGTCTAATATAAAATAATGTAAAGGATTTGATTGTGTATATTTTTGACTTGCATTGTGAGAATAATAAAGTGATTAATTTAATCACTTGTAGTATGTCCAATAAAGATCAGCGTGACAACGGACCTTCTATCTCCGGCAGCCTAATCATCTGCGGCAATAGATCCTCCGCCTTCACCCTGATGCTGGAGCATACCGATTCCGAAACGTCGGGCAACGACCCTCCCATGAACAGATCCCTTATCTGCCCATAGGTACTTCGCCTCCCGGAATTATGATGAACGTTCGATCAATTCGAATCGTTACGAATAGGTAGCAACATACACTACTCTCATCTTCGGAATATGTGGACAAAAATTATGGTATAAAGTATCAATCTTCAAATTGTACTCCCATAATTTTTTTTTGATGATGTTTAAACTGATGTTTCTCGCGGTACCTCAAGTACAGCATGACAACAATTACCAGAATAACTACATCAATGTCCCCTAAAAAAATTTTTTGTGAAAACAAAAAAAATTCTCCAAGTCCACAAATTACCAAAAACATTACGCCCGTTTTTGAAAATATCGATAGTAAATATCAAATTTATAAAATTGTCACGAATGACAATAAACTGAGTTAAATTCAGTCTGCATAATAAATCTGTACTAGATTTGTTAATGTTGATTCTTATAAAATTGAAAACTTTGAAAAAAAAAAACAACATTTAAAAATACTTATTACGATAGAAAAAAAAAATGTTATTATTATCGATGTTTTGTTTTCATTATTGTTGTTATTGTTAACGTTGTTATTGTTGATGGTTGAAATTGATCATTGATATTGTTGTTGATGATTGATATAAAATTTTGATAAAAAAAAAATAATTTAATAAAAAAATTTGTCAACCCTGTTTAAAAAAACAAGAAAATAAAATAAAGTATTTCATTTGACAACCCTGAAAAAATAAAATTTTTCACATTTTTTTTTTTTATTTGACAACCCTGTTTGTTTTTACCAAAACTAAAACAATTTTTTTTTTGTATATTATTTGTGCCAACCATGTATCAAAATTAAAACATAAAATATTTCATTTGTTATTCCCGCTCTTATTTAAAAATTTAAAAAAAATGAAATTTTATTTGCATATGTATGTTCCCCATTTACATGAAAATATATATTTTTAATTCCAATTAAATGAATATGTAAGTAGCCCCTATATTTTTTTTTTTCAAAATACCATTTAAATGAATATGTATGTGGCCCATTTATTTCACGAGAGTAGTTGATTTTATTTCCAACCTTTATTAATCAAATATCCGCCGTAATGTAGCGGAGACGCAAACCAAAGCTAGGCGGACCTGAATTTTCGTAAAGGCCACAGATGGAGTTAATGTCGATAACTTTGTAATAGACTAGACATATTATTGTTCACCATAATTCATATCCGGTATTAATATTTGTTTTAATTCAAGACTTAAGCAAGCAAAAGTACAGGTACAAAATAATTTATAATCTTCAAGGATTATTAAAATAACACATACCTGTGGCATCTTTACTTTGAAATATAATGCATACAGGTTATGCCATTAATAAATGTTCATAAACTTCAGTGTGAACAGATGAATTGAAAGATAAAACACACAACACTTGAAGCGCGACACACATATAGCCATTTTTTAGTTGGTAGCCAAATTGTTACGTTTGTTACGTTGGGCGCAAAATTGTTACGAGGGTTTTTCGCCAAGTAATACATTTTAATAAAACAACTTTAGTGTTATAGTGATGATCAGGGACCCACAGATTTTATCCCGTAGGAAGCGCCAATTCTGGACGGGTTATGGTTCCCGTCAAGAATACCTGTGGTTCCCAAATATGCTCAGGGGGTGGATTTTAAACCATGATGTGTGTCGCTCTCCAAAGGAATGGTGTGTCAGGTACATAATTTAAAAGGCAGAGTTGTGAGAACAAGCTTATAATTATTATAAAACAAATGGCAATCAGGGTTTTTAAATATGTCATTTCACTTACCCCCATGAACCGACCTCTTTTATTGTGTATACTATCGCTAGCTAACTAAGAAACTGTCCATCTAGTGGCTGCTAGGCCCAGGCAGCATTTTCCCCATGCAGGATCTGGATGGCCCTCACGAGGCCGAGATCTGGAGACAGTTCCGCCGCCAAAGTTGAAACATCAAGCGGCCTTACGCCACGATCAAATTAGTTAAGTCCTCCCGCCGCCAAAGGGAAATCATCGGGGGGCCTGTCGCTAGAAGAATTATGAAGGAGGGAGACCGCCCTCAGTCCAGACGAGAGTCAAGGTCGGCGTAAATTTACTTCTCCCTCACAAAGAACGGCAAATTACATCACGGGCTAACGGTACACCGGTCATCCGTCAAAACAGGGCTCTGTCCCAAGTGTGATCGCACGTATTACATCTCGATTGAAATATATCCCGGGTTTCTAGCACGCCTGCCGCCATTTTACGTTGCAGGAAACTCGACTAATCCCAATACAGGGATTCAATCCTTCCGAACACACAATGCGTACCCATTAATACTTTCACCGCCCGACCTTATTTAAAGTTAAAAGGAATTATTTTCCCGTTCAAATACTAAGTTTCTCACAAAACTCTTGACTGTCGCGTGGTTAGACACGGGGCCCAACTCTCCCGAATCTACCCACGCAAGAAGTGACGTATATCGCCGGAACTGTTCAGATGTCGCCTCCGACCGTCGATCAAATTAGAGCTGGCACACTAATAATTAATAACAAGTTCCTACCTAATTACGATTTCGACGGGTAGGGTTGTTAGGATGCAGTACAAATAATAAAGATGTTAATAATTATATTTAAAGTAATACGGATTTGTAATGCATCATAACACGGTCAACAATTGATAAGACATATTCCGACCAAAAATATCGCGAGAACTATTCTAGAAAATGTTGTCTGTTCTCGTAAGAAATTTAATGAGAATGTTTTTTAATTTAATGTTAGTTACACCTGATCCTGCCATAACTAGTTACAGGCAACCCCCAAAGAAACAATTAAATCGTTTTCCTAAGGAAGTTTTCGATTTAATAATTCCTCCGGATATTCATTCTATATTTAACACCGTCGATGATGATGATTGCTCATCGTCTGCATCAGAATGTTAAAAAGCAAAATTGAAAATTTCTCGACCTTTATTTTCACAAGGCTGTGGACACAAATAAATTTAATTTTTACATATATTTTTTTAATAAAATCCAGAAATCGTTAATAAAATCCAGTAAAACTTACTAAAACCGAATTTTTTTTTTCAACCCTACCGAAAAATAATGTCCCTTTTTTCCCCCACAAAATCCTCCTTGTGAATTGTTTCCAACTTTAGGGGTATTTGGAGCCACTGTGCAACGGTTGATAAATTCTAGCCTAATATAATAATAATAATTATTAAATTAAATTAAATATTTTAGTTTAGATAGATAAATACAATAAAAGAAAAATAAACGAGTAAAATAGAAAAAAATATGATAGAAACAAATTAGAGACATAAAAATAATTGAGAGGAAAAGAGGAAAAATACAGGCGTTGAGTGTGTTCTTGTATTGTTCAGGTTATCTGACCGCAGTATATAATGCCTTTGTCGATTATCCACATATGGATTTTGTGTTTTGCATTTTTTGTCATGTGGATATCTTTAACATCGTTTTTAATTAAATAAAAAAAATTTGGAACCAGATTATGATAATGTCTTTGTCCATATGTAGTCAAGGGCGGATTTAGGGGGGGGGCACGGGGGCACGTGCCCCCCCCAGGACGGTATTTTTGTGTACTGTGGAGATTCCATCACAGTACATACTTGGAAGCAAATCAAATTATCAGAGTTGTTAAAAATATGTTTTTTTTAATATATGTTATCTGTTATTCAGTGCATATATGTACGCTAATAAATTAAATGTATATAGTGTTAATTATAGGTATAATTCTAGAAATTAAAAAATCTTGTAAAAATTCCCTCCCTACACACGAGTTATTCTCAATTAGGGAGGTATTAAATTAAATCAAGAAACATGTTATTTACTTACCAATATAAATATTAAAAAGTTACATTAAAAAGTTGTAAACAATATAAATTATGTACTATGTTAATATTTCTTTAAATAAAAAAATATATATATATATGAATAAAATAACAGAAAAAACATGAGTCAAACTCTTGTCTATTTCTGGCCGGAATTGCGAATTTCGTTCGTTGCATCCCTTTCATGCACTTGCAAATGAAATATGATAATCAGCGTTTGCGAGAGCGGTACGGTCGGGGGAAAGCGCGGTCGGAAAAGTCTCCCCCCCCCGATTAATGTTGACAAAGGGGCCGTTTAGGTATTATGTAACGCACTTGTGGGGGGGGGGGGGGTCGACCAACGCGTGTTTTTTTCTATTTAAATAAAAAATAGGAATTATATACTTAGTGCACATTCTTAAGGCTACGTCAATGTTTGGGTAAATTGTTTTAAGTTATTTATGTCTTAGAATCTAAAATGTAAAATCGCTTTGGTTTTTCGGGGCAGTTCTCCATCTCAATCTATCGCTGTTAAATAATATTGTAGATGGATACATTTATCAAAAAAGCACTTTTCTAAACCTCCAAATTTATGTCGTTACTAACATACTTACTCGCACTATTTTGAACTTCTTTAGTGTTCAAATTTTGATGGAATAAAATTTTCTGATAAAGGGTTTTCTCCTCTGTTGGTAAATATAAGATTTTTTAGATATCCGTTTTTAGTACATGAATAGTTGCGGTCAGAACACGAAAAAGGTTACTCTCCACCGTGAATCAGCGAGTGCGTTATTGTACGTCCCTTTTGAGAACATGATTAGTTGCAGTCGGGACACGAAAAAGGTTTTTGTCCACTGTGGGTTAACACGTGATTAGACGTCCCTTGCGATAAAATGAATAGTGGCAATCGGGACATGAAAAAGATTTTTCTCCTCTGTGGGTAAATATGTGACGTTTCATTTGTTATTTTGTAGAACATGTATATTTGCAGCGAAAAAGGTTTTTATCCACTATGGGAAAACATGCGATTTTTTAAATTTCTCTTCGTATAAGCATAGTTACACTCACAACATGAAAAAGGTTTTTTTTCTCTGTGAATCGCGCTATGGATCTCCCTGTCGAGAACTTGAATAACTGCATTCGGGACATGAAAATGGTTTTATCCACTATGTATAAACATGTGATTTTCTTGGTACCTCTTTGAAGAACGTGAATACTCGCAGTAGAAACATGTAAAAGGTTTTATGTTAATGTGAGTCAGAAAATGAATTGTAAGAAGTTCCTTTGTACAACATTAATACTTGCAGTTGGGAGATGAAAAAGGTTTTTGTCCAGTGTGGATATGTGAATTTTTAGATACCGTTTTGTAGCGCATGAATAGTCGCCGTCGAGACATGAAAAAGGTTTTTCATCGCTGTGAGTCAGCAATTGCCGTTTTAGTTTTTTTTCGAGAAAAAGAATAGTTGCAGTCAGGATATGAAATAGGTTTTTATCCACTGTGGTTAAACATGTGAATTTTAGATTTTCGTTTACTTCGTAGTACATGAATAGTTGTAATTACTTCGTAGTACATAAATAGTTGCAGTCGGAGAATTTTCTCCACTACGAGTCAGCAAGTGACTTCTTAGGTATCTCTTTTGAGAACACGAGTAGTTGCAGTCAGGACATGAAAAAGGTTTTTCTCTTCTGTGAATCATACTGTAGATTTTTAAATCTTCCTTTTGAGAACTTGTAAAACTGCATTTGGGACATGAGGAAAGACTGTTAAATTGTGGAGATCCGGAAGGAATTAAAATAAATAATATACGCATGTATCGCGAGTTAAACTCTTCTTTTATTTATTACCGCAAACGCGATTAAAACAAGAAAAAAGGTATTTAAGCGACTTTACAGTACTTTGCGCAACTTAATTGTGACTTTCAGGTAAAAATTGTCACTTGGGCGTTACGTAACGTTTAGGGGGGGGGGGGGGTGTATAAGAAAACGTTACTGCGCGTTACGGGGGGAGGGGGGGTCAAAAATCTTCAAAAATTGCATTACGCAATACTTGAACGCCCCCAAACACAAATTTCGACTTCATAAAAAATTGGTCCGTCCCAGGGGGGGGGGAATGTGCTCTTGAGTGGCAACCCCCCCCCCCAATCGGGTGGCACCCGGGGCGGGCCCCCCTTCGCCCCTTGTGCCCCCCCCAGAAACAAATCCTGGATCCGCCCTTGTATGTAGTATTTGTCTTCGGAGTCATGTGTTGATGTCTATGTCTTGTGTCGTAATTGTGTTGTACAGTATGATGGTTTAAGTTGTCTTGTTGGTAATGTGTAGCTATAGTTTTGATGTACAGTCGCTGTATGTTCAATACAGCAAAGTCTTTAAATAACTGTATTGTCGAGAATCTAAAAGGTTTTTTAGTAATAACTTTAATTAAGGCCTTTTGCGCTTTGTTGAGAGGGTCCATATTAGTTTTCGCAGCACCACCCCAACCGATCATATCGTGGGTGATAATTGATTGGCCTAACGCGTTGTATATAGTTTTTAAGGTATTCATTGGCATTATGTTTCGTATGTTCTTAAAAAAATATATAAGTTTTCTGACTTTACCCGCTGTTTTATGTATTTGTTCTGTCCACCTAAAATAGTTGTCAACGTAAATTCCTAAGTATTTTATTATCTCAGTCCGTGTTAGCGGGTTGCATAGGCAGTTTTCTTTAGATAAGTTTTCATTATGTCTCGGTTGACGTCTGGCATCTATACTAAATGTCGTGTACTTTGTACTTTTTTGTCTATATTTAGTGTTAGCAGGTTATTGTCTAGCCAATTTTTAATCCGGTTGATTCCATGGGCAGCCTTTTTATAAACATTTGTCCAGGAGTCAGAAGTGAAAACGAGAACAGTGTCATCCGCAAAGTAAATAACATCTCCGCTAATATCTAACTGACACAGGCAATTGATGTAAAGTAAAAATAGGATGGGTCCTAATGTACTTCCTTGGGGAACTCCGTAAGTTATGTATCTGTTTTGGCTTGTTACATTGCCTAATTTTAGTGCATGGCTGCGTTCAGTTATATATGATTTATGAAATATATATCTGAAACAGTAGATTTATTTAATTCCTGTTTAATTAAGACTTTTTTGTTTATTATCTTCCCATATTAGAATGTCATCAGAGAATGAGAAGATTGTACCTTTTTTATGTGAATACCTCACAAGAGTCCCAACTGCTCTCGTCTGGAGTCAGTGAGACTATTGCATCCCCAAATGAGGTATGTTGTGAGGCTGAAGGTAAGTGGGGAGGAGAATGAGATGGGGAGAGAAGGTTGTGGAAGTACCTACCTGACAATTCAAATCTAGTCACCAAACAGGGCTAAAGCCATTTCAATCAACACTGAATACACCAGGGCGATACTGAGAGATATTATTTTAAATGCTTACATTTTGAATACAGGACGTCGCCTTTTAAGGTTGGCATAAATCGTCATTAGGTAAACAAAGATTCCCACCTAAACGTTTGTAGGAATTCACTAAATCCCTTTGATTCACAATATATTTATTGGTTTACCCTTTGAATTTAACCCTCTGATGGACAATATGTTCTAGTCAAAAAATATTGGTTTTCAGACCCATCGGACCTGCTGGTAAATTCTTGCCAAATCCAATTGGCATTTTCCGGGAGATAATCACCTCAGAAATGGTGGATATAAAAGTGCGTGAGACGAACCGAAGAGCAAAGGTGGCAACGGTGGAATGGAAAGCCGCTCTACTATTATATATTATTTCAGTTATTTCATCCATTTTTTTTTCATCTTTCTTGTAAACAAAAAAAAACCTCTCTGATTTTTTAAATTGACCTGTTGTTTTTTTTTTAATTTTCTATTATATACACATACAACATATTGATCTATTACACTATGTTCTAGATGTTCTAGTACACTATTTGAACACCTCCCTTTATCTAAAATTGTGACTCGATAGTTGATCCCTGGACAGTTGGCCTAACAGAACTCCATTTTAATTTTTAGAAATTTAATTAAAATTAAATTTTATAATGTTATTATCGAGTTCTGCAAGTATTTTAGTATGTATTTTTGTTATAGCTGTTTCGACTTGTAATGTCATTTTCTAACTGTGGTGAAGCCACTTGCAGAACAATACTTAAAAAAACTCGATAATTACATTAACAAATTTTATTATAAATTAAATTTCTAAAATTTATTTACCAACTCAATCGACTCATATTAATATTTAATAATTTGATGGATATCGAACAAATTTATTTAAAGAATCGATTTTTTTATACGCTGGTATATTCAGAATTTTGTAAGTAAGTATTCAGTAAGTAGTTTTATCCTTGCTGCATTTGAATGAAAATATGTTTCATATTTTTGTTATTCGGCGGTAAATCCTCAGTAAATTACAGGGCGGTTTCAAAAAGAAAGATTAATTATTTTCCGTACCAACGTTTAAAAATAATAACTGAATATCGATTTTATTTCAATCCAAATTTGCTTAAATTTACACCTACATTCAAAAATGCAGAAAGGCGTGATGATAAAACTATTAAATTATCTACTTTTTGTAATTATTTTTTGATCGTAAGTATTTATAATTTTTTAATAATGTCTAAGTGAAATAAGAATGTAAAAAAATCTTAAGAATATTAGCTTGTAATACCGTAAATAAACAGACAAACTTAACTATATTAGAATAAGTTAACAATAATAATCTAAACGAAAATATGAAAGAGAACAAGACACAGAAAAACATAAAAAGACAATGGTCGCAACTGGGAAAATTGGTTAACGCACTCGTCCCGGTTAGACGGAGAGGTCTGGGTTCGTGTCCCAGTTGCGACCATTGTCTTTTTATGTTTTTTTGTGTCTTGTTTTCTTTCATATTTTCGTCTTTGATTATATAATGTCTAGATTGAGCGCTTGGGCGACGAAACGCCAAAAAAAATATCAGCCAACTGTTGGCTCATAAGCTCGTCCTGTCCGCTCAGTGGCGACACTATCGTTGTGCGGTAAACACGTGTTGTGTGACATTTGAAAATGACGATTTGCGCTATAACAGTGTGCAGGAATTACAAAGGACGATTGAAAACAACTAAAAACGTTACCTTTCATCGGTAAAATACCTTTAAATAACCATTTAGTTAAAGAAACAATTCAGTTTTAATAGTGTAATTTGGTTTGACAGTTTGGTCTTAGGACAACGCCATGTTTACAGGGTTGCCTGTTCTTCAAATTAAATTTTACCATGAGTGCGTTGTTAATTTTAAAATAGGTTTTTAATAATTACCCAAAAGTACAGTATATATAATATAATAAATGTGAGTGTTTGTCTTTGTGTTTAAGCGTTTGTAAATTATTATAAGCAATAATTATCAGCCTGAAACACTCATCTACATTGAAAAAATCTTCCGAGAAAAGATAATTGCCGCCAACGGGACTTGAACCCGTGTCCTTCTGATTGCCGGTCAGGTGCTCTTGACCACTGAGCTATGGCGGCTTATCTAATACCCGCCAAATAATTCAATTTATTCTAGTGTTTCATTCAACAATTACATTCTTATTACATTTTTCCACCTGAAAACAACCAACTTTATTTTTTGTGAGAGAGGTATTGTTAATACTAAATCTCTCGCTAGGTGGCGTTGAGACAAATTATGTCTACATTTTTTGGTGAAATACTTTACTTAACTTAAAATATTAATTATTATTTTTAATTGATAAACTAACGTTTTTTTAAGACAAGATTTTTATGCATAGCACAAAGGGTAACAATTATTATAAGCAATAATTATGAGCCTGAAACACTAATCTACATTGAAAAAATCTTCTTGTTTGTAAATTCTTCGCGTTGACACTATATTTAAAAAAGTTATGACTACGAAATTTGTTTATCTATTAAAATTACAAAAAATGTGACAGGTTTGTTTGGTGAAGTATCAAGTAAACTTTTAATTTTATTCGTACATATTTTACAGAATACCTAATGATTCTATATTAAGAAGTAAGTGGATAGAAATAATAAGAAATAGCCGCAGAGAGGATGTTTGGCAACCAGCTTAAACAACTGTTATTTGCTTTGATCAAAACCACTGTTTAACTTAATTTTTTTTAAATGTATTTTGTCTTTTTATATAACTAAATTAAACCGTTTCTAATGCTTTTCGTTGTCTTTATTTGTTAAAAATAATTAAATAAAAATAAATCTTTTTTTACAAAAAATATCATTTTATGTAATTTGAAAACTATCTTACTTAAATGAATTCAATAAAAGTAAGATAGTTTTCTACATAAATATCATTATATGTTGTAGAAAACTATCTTACAAAAATGAATTCAAAATTAAACAAATATAGGTCCCGCAAAATCGAAACATATTTTTTACCCACTTTTATGGGAAACACTCGGGAGCTGGTATCACTCAGCGCGACCGCAGCGCCTGTAAAACTATAGAAGTTACGCATACTAGTGTGCGTATCACATACACTAGTGTTTCAAATCTGGCCTGTTGTTTTTGTGGGAACTACAGCGCAACACTCTATCTAGACATTATATAATCAAAGATTTTCGTTTAGATTATTTTTGTTAACTTATTCTAATATGATATATTTCACTGATGGGAATAACCTTAAAAAAAGTATAAAAATAAAGATTTCTTATAAAAATTGGAACTTAACTGGTTTATATTATATTCACCATTAAATGTAAAATGAATTTATATTATATTACTGTAAATAACTGTATATTATATTGAGGATCCGTGACCTCTACCCCGATTTCCATGATGGACAAGACTCATCCCCTGCGTGGAGAGCCGAGGACATCGACGTACCGGACGCCAGAGATACTTGATCACTCCAGCGCATTGGTGACCTTCCTCTGCTTCTTCTGCCGTCCATTTTGCCAGTGACCAAGAGTTTCTCCAAGTTGGAGTCCTAAGTTTGGCGAGCAAGTGTCCGAAGTATTTTAGAATACGTTGTAGGCAGAAAGTTGAAAGCCAGAAAGGGTTAATCATATAGTAATAAATTCTAAATACCCTCCAGTAGAAGTTGTTGATAAAGCGTTCAACGCTAATAAACAAATATGTAGTAATAAAGTTTATGTCTAAGCTCTCAGTAATAAGCTATTCATGGTGAGTCATAATAATGCACCACGGACTAAGGACAGATTGGATGGTTTAGTTCTAACCTTTCTATTGCGAATTGCTACGGCACGTTCATGACAGTTGAACAGAAAATATTTCATTGAAAAATTAAAATACTAAAATGACAGGAGTTATAAGCAAAATGATTAAACAAAACACAATTTTAGTAAGAACACGAAACAAGAAATGTACGGAACATAAGATTGCCAATAATAAAAACAAACAATTCTAATATGTTGTCAACCTTGTTGATAAACGTAGTAATTCAACACACAAACTGTTTAAAACAGTTTCATATAAAATGCTGCATCTCCGTCAATTTTACGAATTTCCTTAAAACATCTGGTGTTAGCATTATGAACAGATGCATCTTTCAGAAAATAAAATAAAAAATTACTTTTTTTTACAGCCCACTTTGCACTCCTATTGGATTCACTAATGACCAGTAGTCTACTCTGGGGTTGAAAAAAATTTACATCATTTCCATAAAAGATAAAAAAATAAAAATTTTATACTCATTCTTTTTAGACAACCTGTTTCTTCTATGTGGTGACCATGCAGCGCGGTAACGTATTAGAGCGACATTATTCGAAGAAAGTCACTAAATGCGATTATTTAAAATCAAGATAATTACGAAACCATTTAAATTATGAGGAATATATTTCTTAAAAATCTGAAGATCTTATTATCTAAAAGAAGTGTCTTTTTGTTCGAAACATTTGAACTATATTTGTAAGGATGTTTTTTTGCGACCACTCTATTGCGAGTCCGGCTTTTAGGGTCTTGGATTGTAAATCAATGGTTTACCAGCTCTTTGTATTCCGGGAATATCTATCCTCATTGGCTCTAGTTTTGGGTTATTATATGATACTTACTTGAAAATGGCGCCGAAAACAAAAGATGGACCTTCCCAGGAGGCGGAGCAGGTATGTGGAAGAATCTGAACAGATACACGGTGTTTTTGAAGAGACAGGTATAAACAGTTTGACACACATTTGAAAAAAAAAGAAAAAAAAATGTAACTTAACACTATATGTAAATGTCTATTGTCATGTTAAAATTAATCACTTATAAATTTTTAAGGTATGATATTTTTCATAACACACTCCAACGCACATAGCAGGTTTATTGTCACAAGTTTTACAAAAATATATGGTCCTTTTTCGTTGTTTTTTATCCGAACACACCATACACTCACGAGATTTTTTTTCATTTTGAGGCATTAGTATGTGTAATTTTCCGTCCAACCTTTGTTCTGGATCAAGACAATGTCTGCCTTTTGTACAATTTAATCCTCCTCTGTGATTTCCGACTAATTGAATGATTAGTTTGTCAACAAATTCAAGATGTGTCATAGCTTTTAGTTTCTTTTGATTTTGTGTTTCCTTATATAAAATGTATGAGTTAACAACGGAAACTTCGAGACCCCAAAAAAATAATTTTCGCCACCATTTTAAAGTTTTTCTCAAAAATGGGTAAGCTGCAGTATACTGGTCTGCAGTATCTACGCCTCCCATATATTTAGTATAATTTATTATTATATTCGGTTTCATTATGGTTTCTTCTTCGCCACCTCTCATTATTCTTCTTACAGTTTTAAAATCATTTGAATAATGATTGGTATATACTGTAACTATTCTCTTGTCCTTCCAAGCAAGAAGCAATTCATTGTTTTTTACACATGTAATCGTTTCACCTGACTTCAATTTAGCATTTTTTATTGTTTATTTATTTATTTATTATACATAGATACAAATAAATAAATAAACAATAAAAAAATGGGATATTCTTGGTATATTGGTAATGGGATATTCTTTCTAGTCGTCATTATTGTACCAGTTAGATGAGTTTTTAATTTCATCAATTCCTCTCCTAATTGCGGGCTTGTATATAGCCTGTCAGTAAACATGTGATAGCCTTCAGCTTCAGGAATGGAAATAAATAAATTGTTGTATAGGTTCAAAACGATTCTTGAAGTAAATGGGAGATCAGGTCTAATTAACCTATTCGTGGTTACGGCACCATAATACGGAACAAATGAATAAATATAACCAGATCCCGAATCCGCCAAAATGTATATCCTGATGCCCCATTTGTTTGGTTTGTTTGGATTATAAGTTTTAAAACAAATCCTGCCTTTAAAATTGACTACAGATTCGTCTACCACTATTTCTTTACGGGGTATCATATATTCTCTACATTTTCTATCTATATGTTGCATAAATCCATTTACTTTTTCAACTCTTTTTTCAAGGGTTTCGTTGTTATCTGTTTCATTGTTATTAAGATGTAGCATCCAAAATATTTGTAAAAAACGATCTCTTTTAAAAACATTTCTGAAAAATGGGGAGTAAGCGACAAAAGCAGTCGAGAAGAAATCTTGAAGATTGGGATGTGGTCTCACTCCCAAGAAAGCTTTAAATTCTCCTTCATCCAAATCTCTCCAAGAATGCCAAAGAGAATTTTTACTTAAGTTTTGGGTTTTTGAAATAATATTATTTGCGTAATTATTAGTATTACTGACTATGGATTTTATTAGTTCACCAGTAAAGAACAATTTGAAAAAATCTAGCGGATCATTACAAATTGATGAAATATTAGGACCAGCGCGTCTGCTACCAATGGAAAAATCAATAATTTTTGGTTGAAAAATATTACTTAAAATTTCCCAGTTATTAGTTTCACTGTTTGTATCACTTTCACTTTCAGAAAAAACAGCTCGCCTTCTTTTACTTGGTCGCACTTCGATATCACTTCCACTATCTGAGTCGTTACCATTTAACACAGAATTATTCACAATAGAGTCAACATTATCAAATATCAAAAGGTCATCATCACAGTCAGGTTGGAAGTCTTCAATGTTTTCAAAAGCATTATTCAAGGAAGATTCAATATTATTTACACTTTTATTTATTATTTCACTTTGTTGGTTAATATTACTAAACACATCGTTTTCATTACTTTCTTCGAAATATTCATTAAATCTATCCATGGTGATAAAAATATATTAAAAAATATTCAATTGTTATTTTAATTTTGAAACTTTCACAGAATAATGGTCACCACAGTAGGAGGTGCTCTTAGAGTATAGGGAGGTGCTCCGCCGCGAACAATGTACCGATACAGACTGACTAAATAAAACGGCACACAGAAAAATACAAAGTAGGTCAAAAATGACAAAAATTCTAAGAAACAATATGTGAGCTAATCCTATAATGTATTTTGACTATAAATACATTTAAGGGAATATTTAATCCTTTATGTACACCATTGTGAAATAAAATTCACAGAATATTATCGGTAAATGGGGAAAACAGAGCTTCAAAGTTACCGCTTGGGAAAGCCACTATTTTGGCTATCGGAGCCAGCAACCAAATGTTCAAAAGCCATTATATTGGCTATCGGAGTGCAATACGTTAACACTTTGCACTCCTATTGGATTCACTAATGACCAGTAGTCTACTCTGGGGTTGAAAAAAATTTACATCATTTCCATAAAAGTTAAAAAAATAAAAATTTTATACTCATTCTTTTTAGACAACCTGTTTCTTCTATGTGGTGACCATGCAGCGCGGTAACGTATTAGAGCGACATTATTCGAAGAAAGTCACTAAATGCGATTATTTAAAATCAAGATAATTACGAAACCATTTAAATTATGAGGAATATATTTCTTAAAAATCTGAAGATCTTATTATCTAAAAGAAGTGTCTTTTTGTTCGAAACATTTGAACTATATTTGTAAGGATGTTTTTTTGCGACCACTCTATTGCGAGTCCGGCTTTTAGGGTCTTGGATTGTAAATCAATGGTTTACCAGCTCTTTGTATTCCGGGAATATCTATCCTCATTGGCTCTAGTTTTGGGTTATTATATGATACTTACTTGAAAATGGCGCCGAAAACAAAAGATGGACCTTCCCAGGAGGCGGAGCAGGTATGTGGAAGAATCTGAACAGATACACGGTGTTTTTGAAGAGACAGGTATAAACAGTTTGACACACATTTGAAAAAAAAAGAAAAAAAAATGTAACTTAACACTATATGTAAATGTCTATTGTCATGTTAAAATTAATCACTTATAAATTTTTAAGGTATGATATTTTTCATAACACACTCCAACGCACATAGCAGGTTTATTGTCACAAGTTTTACAAAAATATATGGTCCTTTTTCGTTGTTTTTTATCCGAACACACCATACACTCACGAGATTTTTTTTCATTTTGAGGCATTAGTATGTGTAATTTTCCGTCCAACCTTTGTTCTGGATCAAGACAATGTCTGCCTTTTGTACAATTTAATCCTCCTCTGTGATTTCCGACTAATTGAATGATTAGTTTGTCAACAAATTCAAGATGTGTCATAGTTTTTAGTTTCTTTTGATTTTGTGTTTCCTTATATAAAATGTATGAGTTAACAACGGAAACTTCGAGACCCCAAAAAAATAATTTTCGCCACCATTTTAAAGTTTTTCTCAAAAATGGGTAAGCTGCAGTATACTGGTCTGCAGTATCTAGGTACGCCTCCCATATATTTAGTATAATTTATTATTATATTCGATTGGGATGTGGTCTCACTCCCATATTTAATATGACTCCCAAGAAAGCTTTAAATTCTCCTTCATCCAAATCTCTCCAAGAATGCCAAAGAGAATTTTTACTTAAGTTTTGGGTTTTTGAAATAATATTATTTGCGTAATTATTAGTATTACTGACTATGGATTTTATTAGTTCACCAGTAAAGAACAATTTGAAAAAATCTAGCGGCTCATTACAAATTGATGAAATATTAGGACCAGCGCGTCTGCTACCAATGGAAAAATCAATAATTTTTGGTTGAAAAATATTACTTAAAATTTCCCAGTTATTAGTTTCACTGTTTGTATCACTTTCACTTTCAGAAAAAACAGCTCGCCTTCTTTTACTTGGTCGCACTTCGATATCACTTCCACTATCTGAGTCGTTACCATTTAACACAGAATTATTCACAATAGAGTCAACATTATCAAATATCAAAAGGTCATCATCACAGTCAGGTTGGAAGTCTTCAATGTTTTCAAAAGCATTATTCAAGGAAGATTCAATATTATTTACACTTTGATTTATTATTTCACTTTGTTGGTTAATATTACTAAACACATCGTTTTCATTACTTTCTTCGAAATATTCAAATCCAAATGTTCAAAAGCCATTATATTGGCTATCGGAGTGCAATACGTTAAAGCCTTGTTTAGGAATTGATCAAGAAAACATGGAGGCGTTCAGAGGCCCCCTAGGACCAGAGGCCCATGTGAACTGAATAAAAAGCTTTAAAATTACATCAACTTCTTAACTATCAGAAGCTGCTTTACTGTCAGAAGCTGCAAGATGATTTGCAACGTTTGAAAACGTATTGTAATGCCCATTTTCTGGAAATAAATATATCTAAGTGACAAATACTCAATTAATCATCAACTATTATCCATCAAATCAGAAATTAGGGACCTTGGGAATACACTTGATAGTAAACTGAATTTCAATAAACATATCGACCACATAGTCACTAACGCATCTTCTATGCTTGGTTTCATAACCAGTTCCTGTAAATAATTCAAAGATCTTATTGCTTTCAAAATACTTTACTTCTCATACGTTCGTAGTATGCTTGAATACGCATCTCAAGTGTCGAACCTAGGCTAAGCAATACACATAAATAGAATTGAAAGTGTTCAAAATAGATATCCCAAGGTACCTTAAGCTCTTTTTGATCTCATGTTAGTAATGAAGGCTCTGCAAAGTTCTTCAATATACAGACGTTAACTTTCCGAATAAATAAATCAGAATCGGTAATGTTATTTAAAATTACACGTAACTTAATTGATAGTCCTGATCTTCTTCAACGCCTTTTCCATTTTCCAAATCGCAACAGTAGCAGTCGTTGAATTTTAATCTCCCTCTTAGCAAGACCAACTCCAAACAGAACTCATTTATTTACAGATCCACACACTCATTCAACTTAAATTATTACCACAGTGACATTTTTAACTCGACTTTACGTGACATAAAACGAAAACTCACTAAAGGAACGTGACTCAAACTAAAAAGTTCAATCCCTATATATTCCCGTCTCTTTGCTCTCTTAATCATATGTTCCTCCCCCCCTCCCCTTTCATATATTGTAACAAAAAAATAAATTAATTAAGAAAACACCCTTAAAATGTCACACTTTATCATTCATTCACTATGATCAGTGAAAAGTTCATAATTGGCATAATTAACGATCTTACTATTTTGTTATTGTGTAATCTCAGATTTGCAGTCAACTTTCCCTTAAATAAAAAATACATAAAAATAAAAAAAAATAAACTAGGGGGGAGGGGGGTTGCTCATTCAGCTTTAGCGCCCGGGGCCTTTGACGGGCTTAGTCTGCCACTGGAAATATGTTAAGTTTAAAAAAAAAACGATAATGTGGAATTAAATGGAGTTGTATATAAATCTTTTCATATATTTTTATAATTACAAAATTAAAATTAGTATTTTCTTTGCAACGAGCAAATCAATGACCTCGTCGGTGTCAATGAATCGACCACCATAACACGGCCTAGCATGGTGGTCGAAAAATCCACAAATAATGTGACTAATATTTATGCTATGAATAAAGAATTTTTTTTTAAAAAAAATTAAAAATATGTCAATTCTGCGTTGATTTTTCTGGCCTGTGGAATTTCTTAAACCAGTTTTGAGGCGTTTCAGAGAAAAAAAGCCCTTTCAAGGGTACATGAGGAAACAGGCAGTGTCACCAAGATTTTTAAAAGTTTGTGAATGTTTGGAAATAAGGACTGGTTGAATTCTCCGAGAGCTGCAATAGCACATGTAGGTTGATTTAGTTAAGATTATTTCAGCCATTTTATCCTCCACATTTCTAATTCAGCTTTTACAGAGTCCCATTCCAAATATTTTTTATAGAGCTCAAAGTAGTATTCTTGATAAGAGGAAGGTCACCAACATAGAACTAAAATTTTTAAAAAAATTATTGAAAAAAAAATACCCGCGGGCCAATGATGATGAAATACAACCCTGATATGTAGGAGAACACGTGCACATACAAACGCGACGATGTTGTGACGTCAGAAACTTTGCTTGCAAGTAAATGTAAAATTTTAAAATTTTCACATTTGTTTGTACGCTGCCCTAAAACGATCTATAAGGTATATATGTTTTTTTGTATTCGGATAGCTGATTACATTTTTTAAAATAAAGTCCGCGATGCATACCCTCTAAAGTAGCTGGAACTGGGTTATTTTTGTGATTGAAAAAAATAAACGCGCTCAAGACTATAGAGAAAAAAAAGCGCAAAACTCGAAGCCCAAAACGAAGTAAATACTACAATATGTTACGCGTCCTTTTTGTAAATGGGCACGTAAAGCAAACTGAATTGGATTGCTCTTCAATAAAACTATTGACTTTAGCAACTAACTATATTGATAACAATCGTGTTACTTTGCAGTCATTTTAACAGATGGCGCTAATGCAAAACATTAATTTCTTTATATTTTATTTTAATGAGACGATGGAACCTCTGCAGGAAAGTTTTCAAAGTATTAATCGTAGAAAGAACCGAATCACAAATTCTGATTTGGGAGAACCGGCCCTTAAGGAAGGGTTATTTTTAAATCTCCATGTTCATAGAACATGATTTCACTATATAATGAAAATAATTAGAGACTACAATTTTTGATAGAAATTGAACTCTAGGTTTGTTTAACCATCGTCATAATTGATATATTCAATAATCCTGTCTTAAGGAAGGGTTGTTTTTAAAAAATCTCATGTTCATAGAACATGATGTCAACATGTATATTTATACATAACAAAATACCATGTAATATGTGTCGTTTCGTTTTTGCATGATGTACTTTTCCATACACTTACAAAAGTGTGATGAGTGTTTTCCATGTTTTTGTAGGTATGTGAGGTATCATTCCACAATACCTGGGAAAACATGATGTAGTTTTGCCATACGTTTTCAGTATGAAAATTCAAATATGTGTAGAAGGTACAATGAACTGCCTTCTCCATTTCCTTATTATATTACCATATTTTGATAGGTGTGTGATGACTGCTTACCTTGCCCACACCTGTCAAAACGTGAAGCATATTGTTATCATGTATTTATAGGTAAATTTGGTACTGCTCTTTCCGTACTTATAAATGTATGACGTAGACCACCCATGTACACCTGTTAAAGCATTAAAAAAATTTTTTTTTTCATCTATTTTTATAAAAATGTCAAAACATGAAAAATCTTTTCAATTTTTTTCAAAATGTAAATAGGAAAAATCTTTTCAACTATTATCATAAGATGATATACCATGTTATAACATGAAGTAACTTTCCAAGATTTTTCTTGAGGTGTATTCTTTATTCCATGCTAATGAATGCATGAAGTATGTAACGTTAGATGAACATAAATAATATGATCTAAAAATAATACAAACTATTGTATTCTTTATTCCATGCTGATAAAAGCATGATGTATATAATATTAGATGTATGATTTGAAAATAATACAAGCTATATTGTATTCGTTTTCCCATGCTAATAATGGCATGATGTAACTTTAGATGCACTTAAATGCAGGACCTAATTATAATACCAACTATTGCCTGTAGTATTCCATACTAGTTAATGTATGATGTATGTATATAATTTTAGTTACACATAAATTTTGATCTGTATAGGTTACAACTTTTCATTATGATATCCCACGATCTACGGGACATATGTCTAAACACATTTCTTAATATAGTTCACCTTATTTTTATATACGTTTAATATTTTTATATATTTATATACGTTTCCTGATGTTCTATACATAAAAAATGAACTTTATTAATTTTAAGTACTCAAGTATGTATATGATACATTCTACTTATGAAGTGAATATCATACCTCATATAGATATGACGCGGTTATAGATATGATAGGACTTTCCTTATCTCTACGAAGTGTGATACCCATTACGTATTTTCTTTCTTGACTTATAAGTTGTGTGAAGTTTTCACATATTTATTTTTTATTTCTGGTTACATGTTTATAATGTAGACACTTGTCACTCATCTTAAATAGATTTGAAGTAATCTTGACTTATAAGTTGTGTAAAATTTTCACTTATTAATTTTTATCCCTAGTTGTATGATTATAATGAAGACACACGTCACTCATCTCTAATAGATTTGAAGTAATTTAACTTAGCCAACGGGTTACATTTTTGTATTAGCACGACGTGGTTTCCCCTTTCCGTAGCTTATGAGACTTATAAAAATTAATTAATTAATTAATAATTTAATTAACACTTTTCACTTTTACAGTAAGTGTTTATTACACTCAAACTAGGTTGCTTTAGTCAGCATTGTTTGTCAAGCCCACTTAATTATTTTTTAGAAACATAGTTAAAGTTTATTACTTTTGGTTTTTTCTCGATCTTACAACAAACTGGTTGATCCAGTATTCCAATTTGTCCGACTGTGTTAATTTAAAATAATCAAATGGGCATCGAACACTATATATGTAATTTTTGTTTAATTTTAAGTTTTTTACATATGTGCGTTTGTCGCATAAAATGCTGGGGAGGAGGTATGTAGGCACCGCGATTATTATTATATTTTGAGCAAAATGTCATCTTGACTCTAGCAACACTTGCCTGCGCAGCAAAATGCGCAGATGACAGAACTGAGCTCGCGAGTGGAAAAAACTTTCAGATCATTCCGGTCTGAACGTTCCTCCTGTCAGCGAGCTATTTTTAATTACGCAAATTATTGTCGCGGATAGAATCCTTGTAATATCTCACTTCTGGTGTCAAATAAAATATAACTCTACCGAGCAATCAGTGTTATGATTTATAAACTAAATTCCGTGACCATTTATTTAGAGAACCCGGATATCTCTGATGAGGTAAGCAGAGATATCCAGCATCTACTAAACTCCCAAGGGTATTGGTTATCCAAAAAATGATTCCCTGGGCGGCGGTACCCGTGCCCGCCTGAAATTTAAGCTCATTACGTAACGTAAAATATACACTTATTATTATACTAATAAACAACCATACCTAATAATACATAATAATCTAACATATAATAATCTAATAACATTTGCATGTAAAAGCCTTCTAGGCATTAATAAATAAATAAAATATTTGGTGAAGGTAAATAAGAATACATAATAATCTAATAACATATGCATGTAAAAGCTTTCTAGGCGTTAATAAATAAATAAAATATTTGGTGAAGGTAAATAAGGAATCTGGTTAAAGAGAGGTAAAGGTAAAGGTAAAAAAGAAATAATATTCTGTTTGGTTCGCAAACGTTGGATATAATGTGTTGAATATGTTCATTTCAGAAGTATCCACTGAGCCCACCTTTACACCCACCGATGCCATTTGGATCGACGAAATGGACAAAGCCTGCGAAGGTATACATCTGTTTTTTATTTCGTGAAAAGAAATAATATTCTGTTTGGTTCGCAAACGTTGGATATAATGTGTTGAATATGTTTATTTCAGAAGTCTCCCCTGGGCCCAGCAGTGTCCCTGTTGCTGCAGTGGCCTCAAGGAAGAAAGATTGTTTTTCACGTAAGCATATTTTATCTTTTTATCATCATTGTTTGATATCTGTTGTTTTGAATAATGTAATCATTGTCCTAAAAATTGTGTTCTTCTAGGTAAAAGGATATCGTGCTACGGGCCAAATGCAACCCTCACCCCAACAAAAAAAAATGAAATTGGAGATATTGGGGACCAGGCGGCGTTTACAATATCTCCAAAAAAAACACATCTCCTTAAAGCAACGCCTGCGGTTAGCAACACGGTACAGAAATAGAACCTGCTTGGAAGATTCTCGTTCAAGTCTAAATCCTGTGCTCTTTAAATCGCAAAAAAAGCTTAGCCCGCGTCATAAGAAAGGTCGAAGATTCAGTCGCGCCGATAAATCTTTGGCACTGGCTGTTTACAAGAGTGGGCCAAAATGCTACAGATTTTTAGCAAAAATTTTTGCATTGCCTTCTCCTCTAACCCTCAAAAATGAATTGGCCTCGGTATCCCTCAAACCGGGGATTAATCAACTTTTTTTTGATCATTTAAAACTAAAAACGGATTCTATGAAGGATAAACAAAAATTCTGCATTTTAATGTTTGATGAGATGAGTATTTCTCCTCATATTAACTTCAATGTGCGTAGTGGAAATATTGAAGGGTTAGAGGATAAAGGTGATGTAAGAAGAAAAATGTAAGAGTAAATGCAGGTAACTCCATTAATGGAGGACTGAATGCCGTTGGCGCTAATAAAACACTGTCAAAAGACGCGAAGCTAGCAGTCCACAATGGAGTCCTGGTACCTACCTTGATGTATGGCAGTGAGGCATGGAGTTGGCAGAGGAAGGATGAAAGTAAACTGAATGCTGTCGAAATAAGATCCCTGAGGCGAATGTGTGGCAAAACCATGTATGATCGTGTGAGAAATGTGGATATCCGCAAAGAATGCAAGGCTGATGTAAGCATAATGAGTAAGATTAAGAAAGGGACCCTCAGATGGTTTGGACATGTAGAGCGAATGAAAGAAGAAAATAATGTGAGAAGAATATATGACGCAAATGTGAATGGAAGAAGAAGTAGGGGACGCCCGAGGAAGACATGGCACGATCAAGTGAATCAGATACTTGAGTCGGGCCATGTCAAAAGTCGGAATAATAGAAGAGTATGTATGAGACGATGTATGAATGTGAGTGAAGCAAAGACTGTGTGCCAAGACCGAGTTGTTTGGCGGTCCGTCCTCTCTGCCTACCCCTGCGGGGAAACGGCGTGATGGTTAGTTAGTTAGTTAAGAAGAAAAAAATTTGCGGATCATGCTCTAGTCTTAATGATTAAAGGCCTTACCGTTCCTTATAAGCAGCCAGTTTTTTTATTCGTTTTCAGAAAGTGGAACTAATTATTTGGACTTGAAAGAAATTCTTCTAACTGTTTTAGGCAAATTGTTCGAGTGTGGTCTCAAGCCAGTTGTAACTGTGTGCGACCAAGGCACCGTTAACTGCAGGGTGGTGAAAGCCTTACTTGAAGACACTCGAATAAGTTGCCTAAGGGATGAAATAGAATATAGGGGTGGATACTTCATGGTAAATGGAAATAAAAATTTTCCTTTGTATGACGCGCCTCATCTTTTGAAGTGCGTGCGTAATAATCTTTTAGATAAAGACATGGTTTTTTATGAGGATGGGATAAAAAAATTTGCTTCATGGGACAATTTGATGACGGCTTACAAATTGTTACCGACTGAAATATTCAAGAGGATGTATCGGGTAACAGATAGCCACATAGTCCCAGAAAAAATTAAGAAAATGAAGGTGAAATTTGCTGCTCAAGTTTTTAGTGACCGAGTATCTGCCGCATTGGAAGCACTGAATATTTTACGTCCAGAGTCATTTACTAAAAATCCATTAGACACTGCAAGAATTTTACAATTTTTTGATGCATTATTCGATAGTGTCAATGGTACATCAATTCATCCCAAAGGGGGAAAAAAATATCGTGTGGCTTTATCGAATGTCTCCCCACATATTAAATTGTGGAACGAGTCGTTGAAGATAATGAGCACGATGAAATATGTCCATCAGACAACAGGCGAAAATATCAGAACTTTAGCCCCAGTCCTAAAAAATTGGATTTTTCAATAACTGGTATAATTCAACTGTGGCACTTCCTGCAAAACAAAGGCTTCAATTCTCTAAAACTGCGGTACCTTAATCAAGACCCTCTGGAAAATTTTTTTGGGACAATAAGAAGTCGGGGTGTCCGAAACCCATCCGCTACCCATTTTATGGCTGCTTATAAGTCAGCTATAATTAGCAATTTAGCATCCGTACGATCACCTGGTACTAATTGCGAAGCCGATGATTCTACCGTACTTTTATCCAACGTGGCGAATTTTATATATAGTAATAATTCCACTTCTTCCACTTTAGATTTAAATTGTTCTTTTTTAACTATTCCGGACATCGATGCCCGATTTAGAAAAATTTTTGATTCATTTTCCAGCCAAACATTGAGTATCGACGCTTATGTGGCGGGATTTACGTTAATGCTATGTTCAGACCAGCGTATCAAACATAAAAGATGATAGCACGCCACATATCGCTCTCCATACAATCCCTTCAGACCGTTCACACTAAGCGCTTTGATGCGCACATCAACCATAGACAATGCACATCTTACGCCGTAACCGCTCCGGAGGCGATATACGAGCAGATAAGCACCCCCCTCTCCCGCCGAAAATAGGAGTGGGGGTAATTTTAATTACGGAGCTCCCAACTCAGTTCCGTGTCCGTGTCCCATCAAAACTCAAATCATGAGCGGCGTTGCTTGAGAGAAGCTTCTAGTGTTTTCATTTGGGCAATTTTTTGCTTTGTGGGGATTTCGCGGAATCCGGGTGCTAACCTCCTTCACCTTCGACACTTTGGGAAATTGACGCGAGGTCAATCGGCATGTTAAGCCAAACCACTAAATTTCGACGAACGAGTGACCGAGACCCGCAGCTTGCATACAATCTAAAAAGTTTATAAATAGTATTTGTAATTATATAGTTAATATGCGGAAGTGTTTAGTGTGTTCATCGCATTTGATGCATCATGCAAAAATGGTATATTACACGGTGTTCAGTCACAATGTTTCAATACTACGCGTGCATTTTTGTGTACGAAACCTAATGTTGAAGTCAAAAATTGATTATCGACGTGGCTTTACACCAACTTATATGCAAAGGTAAGTTCAATATTAATACATATGAAATAAGTATCAATTTTTATGCAAATGTCAATAATACTGGGGATTTCTGTCCATAACCTCAATCTTTGTTAAAAACAGTGATTTTACAACTGTAATGAGATTATAGCACTAGTACAACGCATAGTTCCGTAGTGTAGCCATTTTTGACAGCTTTTTGCTGAATAAAATAATACGTAAACAAAACAATAAAATTGTAATTAACAACCCAGTTATAAAAACTCAGTTCATTATACAAATAAGACAAAATAGGTAAAAATTTATATAAAATCAATCAACCAAATTATTCAATGTTTAATTTTGAAACAGTTTAAATACAAATGAGATAAAATAAAACAAAAAAACAGTTAGAACTAGAAAATTTAAAAAATACATAGTTTCCTCAAGTGAAAATTAATTAGAGAGGCAAGACAAGAGACATGATTAGAGACACAAATGATACATAATAAATTAGCACATATTTTTCAGTAATCGCACAGCATTTTTTTGAATCCATATAAATTATTAACAAAAATATCTACCGTCTACTTCACAGTGTGGACAGCCGTTTCAAAACCAATGCGGCTAATTTAAATTTAATGCCATATCTGGTATGTATTACTAAAAATTATTTTATTTTCAGGACCACCCTAACCCTACCCAGCTGAGCTGAGCGACAACATAACCAAAAACATATAATATATACTTCAATATCATTGTTTATGGAGGATGGATTGTGCAGACTACAAAAATATAGAATTGAAGGAAGAGGCATGGATGGAAGTCATCAAGGAATGTGATTTGCCAGACGGTATGCACAGTTTATTTTCTAAATATTTTTTAACACTGAATGCAAGTCGATTTATTTTAGCAATTACAAGCATGTTATTTAGCATTTTCCACATATATCCGGCCCTGAAATAGGTGGAGCCTTTATGACCACGTGCTAGCCATCAATGGCTCCGACACAATGGTCAAATTGATAAATTTCCTTGAAGTGTGTAGCGACTTTTTTCCACTCATCTTGGGTTGGTTCTGCCATTACCTGAAATTACTTTTAATTATTTATTTTCATTCTGCCTGACAGGAGATTTATTTCAGACTTGATTATATTACATAAAGTCATGATCAATATATATTCTCTCATAATATATGTAAAAACCCAGCTGGGCATAAAGTCAAATAAATTACCATCGGCTGGAGATAGCATCACATTCCTCTTTTATAATTTCTGAGACAGTTGTTCTGCCAATCCTATAATTGTAGACAATTCTCGTGAAGCTATCGCCTGTTGCCAAGTACCCGTAAATTACTTAAGGTTTTTTTGTTTTCAGTGAAAGAGGCCAAGTGCCTCTGGAAGAAATTAAGAGATGGCTTCCGGCAGGCGAATGCCAGATCTAAAACGACAACAGGACAAGCAGCCTCACCAACTGCAACAAAATGGAAATGTTTTCATTTAATGGAATTCTTAATACCAACTTCACTTCAAGCATGAAAGCACATACTTTTGAAAAAATACTCCAGGCTTTCAGCAGCTTCCTGGCAGGAGGCTCGATTATATCGTCATCTGTATCTATCAGGTTTTGCTCCAGTTGTGCATTGATATTACTTTATCGGTCTGTTTGCCAACGTCGGTAAAAGGAATTCCATAAGATGGAAATATTTCATTTAATTTGATCTAGCGTCCGGATAATTTCAAGTACATTTTCTTCTCGAGCCTTAATAACTACATAATATTAGTTAACATTTTGTTTTTTCCAGCCTCATTATTAATGAAACACGGTAATCAGACTTGAACAGAAGCAATTTATTATTGTAAAACAAAAGCGTGTAGGTACACTACAGATCCTAGATGTCGGTAGTTTAAACATTTGAATTATTTTATTACCATAGATCAATACCACCACTTAACAAAATAATACAAATAAGGTAAAACAAAAGCAAGGAAAGTACACAGAGCTTGTAACAGTTTATTACTGGTTACATGAATATGTTGACGTTGCATTGCGAAGAGCGGCCGACTTCCAGCTAAATGTGACTCAATGCGCACTGACAACAGAAGCGACATCTGCCGTTAAATTTGAAGAGAAGTTACTCAACGGATTTTTCGTGTCGAGGAGGGTTGACAGTTCCTGAGACCGGGAGATCTCCGGCTGATATCGTGGTGTGGCGTTAGCTATCGCATTACAAATACTGGTTGTTAGTTAACCATAATTAATATTAAATTGGCCATGTTCATCCGACTGGCCTGGCGCCCGACATTACTATTATCTACAGGTTAGTGCCCCTTTGTTCCACATACATGTCACACGTGTAAGGTAGGAAGTCGAAATTGCCAACTGCCCATTATTAATAAAACCATTGCCCAATATGTATGTTTTAATTGGATTCATTGTGGGGAACATAAAAACCAATTGATGAAAAAAATTGTTAAAGTCACTGTGCCCTTCATAATTAATGTTTGGTGTGCGGACTTTAATAAAAAATTATCTGGTAAAGACACTACAGATGAACCAAGAAAATGTAATAAGAAAGAAAAGGAAAAAAAAAACAAACGAAATATTGCTCAATTCCCTTAATCCTGGCTATCCTGAATTCCAATATTAGTTGATATATCGTTATATATCTGTCGTAGAACCCCGTTAATTCGAAATCCACGGGACATCAAAAATAAAATTTCGAATTAACGAATTCCCACGTAATTCGAAATTTTGCGAAAAAAAAAAAAAATCGCCGAAAATTTAATTTTTTGGCGGCAAATTCAAATTCGGGTAGGTTCTTCGGAATAAATTCGTAATAATACGCTTATTCCCTGGGTAAATCGAGTTTACTCAGCCGTGTACCGCCGCGGACGGCCCTTTTATTCGAAGTATGAATTCACAAAAATACGATATTTTCCGAGTAGGTAAATCAAATTTTCGCGGCCGATTACCGTTACAGCCATCCCTTTAAACTCAAAAAAATGTGATATATTACCGCGTAAATCGAAATTTCGTAGCCTGTTTCCGATGCAGCTGGCCCTTTGAATTCAGGTACCTTTCGAAGTAAATTCGTAAAAATACGATATATTTTGCGTGAATCGAATTTTCGCGGCCGAATCCCATCGCGGCCGGCCATTGTTCAAATATCTATTCGGAAAAAAATCGTAAAAACTCGGTATATTTCGCGTAAATCGAAATTTCAGGACCGAATACTGTCGCGGCCGGCAATAATGCAGATACCTATTCGGAATAAATTCATAAAAATACGATGTATTTCGCGTAAATCAATATTTTCGCGGCCGATTGCCATCGCGGCCGGCACTTGTTCAGATACCTATTTGGAAAAAAATCGTAAAAATACGATATATTTCGCGTAAATTGAATTTTCACAGCCGAATCCCGTCGCGGCCGGCCATAATGCAGATACCTATTCGGAATAAATTCATAAAAATAGATATATTTTGCGTAAATCGAATTTTCGCGGCTGATTCCCGTCGCGGCCGGCCCTTGTTCAAATATCTATTCGGAAAAAAATCGTAAAAACTCGGTATATTTCGCGTAAATCGAAATTTCAGGACCGAATACCGTCGCGGCCGGCTATAATGCAGATACCTATTCGGAATAAATTCATAAAAATACGATGTATTTCGCGTAAATCGAATTTTCGCGGCCGATTGCCATCGCTACCGGCCCTTGTTCAAATACCTATTCGGAAAAAAATCGTAAAAACTCACTATATTTCGCGTAAATCGAAATTTCAGGACCGAATACCGTCGCGGCCGGCCATAATGCAAATACCTATTCGGAATAAATTCATAAAAATAGATATATTTTGCGTAAATCGAATTTTCGCGGCTGATTCCCGTCGCGGCCGGCCCTTGTTCAAATATCTATTCGGAAAAAAGTCGTAAAAACTCGGTATATTTCGCGTAAATCGAAAATTCAGGACCGAATACCGTCGCGGCCGGCTATAATGCAGATACCTATTCGGAATAAATTCATAAAAATACGATGTATTTCGCGTAAATCGAATTTTCGCGGCCGATTGCCATCGCGGCCGGCACTTGTTCAGATACCTATTTGGAAAAAAATCGTAAAAATTCGATATATTTCACGCAAATCGAATTTTTGCAGCCGAATCCCTTCGCGGCTGGTTATAATGCAGATACCCTTTCGGAATAAATTCATGAAAATACGATATATTTCGCGTAAATCCAATTTTCGCGGCCGAATCCCGTCGCAGCCGGCCCTTGTTTAAATATCTATCCGGAAAAAAATCGTAAAAACTCGGTATATTTCGCGTAAATCGAAATTTCAAGACCGAATACCGTCGCGGCCGGCCATAATGCAAATACCTATTCGGAATAAATTCATAAAAATACGATGTATTTCGCGTAAATCGAATTTTCGCGGCCGATTGCCATCGCGGCCGGCACTTGTTCAGATACCTATTTGGAAAAAAATCGTAAAAATTCGATATATTTCGCGCAAATCGAATTTTTGCAGCCGAATCCCTTCGCGGCTGGTTATAATGCAGATACCCTTTCGGAATAAATTCATGAAAATACGATATATTTCGCGTAAATCCAATTTTCGCGGCCGAATCCCGTCGCAGCCGGCCCTTGTTTAAATATCTATCCGGAAAAAAATCGTAAAAACTCAGTATATTTCGCGTAAATCGAAATTTCAGGACCGAATACCGTCGCGGCCGGCCATAATGCAGATACCTATTCGGAATAAATTCATAAAAATACGATGTATTTCGCGTAAATCGAATTTTTTCAGCCGAATCCCGTCGCGGCCGGCTATAATGCAGATACCTTTTCGGAATAAATTCATGAAAATGCGATATATATCGCGTAAATCGAATTTTCGCAGCCGAATCCCGTCGCGGCCGGCCCTTGTTCAAATACCTATTCGGAAAAAATTCGTAAAAACTAGGTATATTTCGCGTAAATCGAAATTTCAGGACCGAATACCGTCGCGGCCGGCCATAATGCAAATACCTATTCGGAATAAATTCATAAAAATACGGTGTATTTCGCGTAAATCGAATTTTCGCGGCCGATTGCCATCGCGGCCGGCACTTGTTCAGATACCTATTTTGAAAAAAAATCGTAAAAATTCGATATATTTTGCGCTAATCGAATTTTTGCAGCAGAATCCCGTCGCGGCCGGCCATAATGCAGATACCTTTTCGGAATAAATTCATGAAAATACGATATATCTCGCATAAATCGAATTTTCGCGGCCGAATCCCGTCGCGGCCGGCCCTTGTTCAAATACCTATTCGGAAAAAAATCGTAATTACTCGGTATATTTCGCGTAAATTGAGTTTTCGCGTCCGAATCCCGTCGCGGCCAGCCCTAATTCGGATATCTATTCGGAATAAATTCATAAAAATACGATATATTTCGCGTAAATCGATTTTCGCGGCCGAATTCCGTCGCGGTCGGACCTTTAAATTACTATATTCTAAGAAAATTCGTTAAAAATACCACAACCAATTCAGATTTTACAAAATAATAATACGAATTAGGACGATGTTAATCGCGTAAATCGACATTTTACGGCATTTTACCACCACAGCTGTCTGCCAGATTCTAATTTACGAAATTACTTTTATTTTTTTTTTGCTAAAATCCATGTTTTTCGAATTACACAAACGAATTTTCGTGTGCGGGCAAAAATAAATTTCGAATTACGAATTTCGAATTAAAAAATCATTTTGTATGAAAAAAAATTTCTGGGGACTTTTTTTTGGCGAAAATTTCGAATTACGCGTTTTTTCGAATTATCGGGGTTCGAATTAACGGGGTTCTACTGTATAATGGACCAGAATGAGGAAAAAGGCTATGCTACGGGTTTCTCTGCGATGATGGCACTGATGTCACACTCAGGAATTTCAAAGTCCTTGATGGGAGTGGAGTGTTGGGGCTTCTCAAGGGCGGGAATTTTTTCTGGAAATGTTATGGCGGCCATCTCGTTGAAGGGGCAGAGTCGCTTCTTAGAGCCATCTACAAAAAAAAAACAAACAGAACAACTAAGTCGAGCAGTGGCGTGCACAGAGTTTTTGATCAGGGTAGGCAGTAGGAAAACCGCCAAATTGATTCAAAGAAACTTGCCACAGATGGCTCCCTTCGTACAAGTTTTCGCTAAGTGTACTTGCTGCTGGCTGTAGATGATGTAGGTTTGTATTATCTAAGCCACTTCAAATATACAAATAATAAAAATAATAAATAATCGCTTCATGTAGGTATGCGTATTATCACAAGCCAATCAATGGATATCCGAGGTGGCCTTGATAAAAGCAATTGGCGTTGTCTCACTTTCATACTTCAGATAACAACAGATGTCACTGTCGCCACTGATTGCCATTTGCTAATTTGTTCCAGAAAGCACTGCCTGATACTAACAAAAAAACCCCATAGAAGCAAATTCAAACGACAGTTCTACTCTATGCTACGTGCATTTCGTAAACATTGATATTATATCTTGTATGAAGTTAGCTCTAAGCAGAAATAATTCCTGCTTAGCCCGCATTTTAGTGAGGTAGTCGGAGGGCGCGTGTAGTTTTTACTTACAGTTTATGTCACATTTGTAGTATGCCGTTTGATGTGGCGGTCGCGTAGTTTTGGTTGCTCAGCTTTGTCGCGCTTATTTTTGAAAGTGTGTATTTATTTTTAGCAATAATTTAATAAATTATAATATTATTTACATGCTTACGTTTTACAAATACGCTAGGGTAGGCTGTGCCTATATGGAGTGCACGCCCCTGAAGTCGAGGGGGTTTGGAAAAAATGTACAATGTAGGTTACCAGGTTCTTAGTTTGAAGCGGAACCTTCCGGCAAACATTGCATCAAAGTAAAAATGCTTTAAAAAATACTAACAAGATCGAACATGACGTCAAAGGAAATTTCAAACTTTGATTGAAAAAAGTTAGTTAGAACTATGCATCTTTTACCATCTCCCGCTGACATAAATAGTTGTTTCTTATAATAATTAAGTTAAAACTAAGAATTACTTAAAATTAAATTATTTAAAAATTTAAATTATTTAAAAATTTGAATTATTTAAAAATTAAAATTATTTAAAAAATTTTAATTATTTAAAAACCTAAAATAATTTGATTGGCGCCATCCGTGAATGCGTAGATTATAACGTATGTGACGTTTAACCTTAACAATTTTATACCTTTTACTCAATTTTCAGGAGATAGCTTTGAATTTAAAACTACTAGCATTTATGAAATTTCAAAAGTGATAAATGAATTAAAATGTCCTTTTTCCTGTGATATTGATGGCTTAAGTATCATGGTATACAAACAGCATGTTTCTGTGTTGGCTGGTCCCATATCTCATATTGTTAACCTTAGTTTAGAGAGTGGCATATTTCCTTTTCATTATAAGAATGCTAAGGTTGTACCTCTTTTCAATAATTATCAGCCTGCTGACCGGCAATCAGATGGTCACGGGTTCAATTCCCGTTGGCGGCCAGTATCTTTTCTCGGAAGATTTTTTCAATGTAGATGAGTGTTTCAGGCTGATAATTATTGATTATAATATTTGTTATTTCTTTATCTGTTTATAAATCATCTGTCATGAATTAATTGTACTACTAAACATGTAAAAGCCCTCTGGGCGTTGAATAAAAAAAAAAAATTAAAAATATAAAAACCATACCCTAGCATGACGCTTGAGGCAAGTGCAGCATAGCAAGTCTCAGATAAACTACTAATAAATAGCAAGAGACATGCATCTGCACACCTTCTTTCGCTTGCGGTCCTGCTATACTATAATGTGACTCACCTTCAGAAGATTTTTTCTTGGTTCTGGTCTTCCGTGTGGCCGTTGTGTTGATGGAGCAGTCAGATTCAGAATGTTCCGCTTCAACTGTGGTGTTTTTTGACTGGCGCCCTTTCTCTGAAACAAAACAAAAGATAACTCTCGATTAGTAGATGACTCTTCGTTGGTGCCTTCTTTAAAGGATGTTTGCTGAGACTTCCAGTGTGGAAACTTTTAGAGCTACCTCGCAATGATATAGAATATGTACGTGTCAAAGACTTTTTGAACGATAGCTATCGATGAGACCAACCCAGAGCAGCAAAATTTTTCCCTGGCATTGCTATATGTATATTAAGATGAATTAGGATATATGCAAAAGCACATTCCTAATAGTAAAATAACCAATTGGTTTCAGCTTAATTAATACAAGAAACAATATTTATATGGGGGGAGATGTTTGAAGGTTAGAAAATATGCAAAAGGGGGCATCCATTAATTACGTGAGCAGTTTTTCTTTCAATCTAGACCCCCCCCCCTCCCCCTCGGAGAGATAAATTTGGGCCAATTTGTATATTTTTTTCAAGTAACGTGAGATTTTGCTGGACCCTGTTTGTGCTCACATAATTAATGGATGCCCCCAAAGCGGAATTAGCAACTTTACCAATTACATATCGGGCGAAATATATAAAGGATTGACGTACAATCAATATTATTATATTATAACCAGAAATACATTTAATAATATAAGCCTAATAGGCGTTCATAAATTACTACAAATCAGTTTGTTGTTTGTTTTAATATTCGTATTATAGTATGTAGGTATTTATATTATTCCCACGCCAAACAACTCATAACGAGGATTTTGTGGGAAACCCGCCTTCATCTCTCCCTTTAGGGTAACTACTTTTAAGAGTTGGTGTCTTAACGCAAGCTTGTTAGTGCGATACGGAATATCGCATTTGAGAAAACTGTAAAATTTTGTCGATTGATTTAACGCGTGTTTGTCGCAAAAGATACAAAATCACCCTTCAGATTTAAAAATAAACCAAGTTTTAAATAAACAAAACATAAAATATGATGTCCTTACTGGGTTTAATAACTGGCATCATGGGTGGCGGCATGATGGATGAACTGTCGGCCTCTAGCTCCTTCTGCTTGGAGACATTTTTAGCTGCTTTGGAACGTGTGGAGCGGTTGGAGGTTACTACGGGAGACGCCAGCGTCATTGTCGTATCACTCTTCACGGCGATTTTTACTGAAAGAAAGCGAGAAAGAAAAACATGGTTAGGAAAGAGCAGAATTTTTTTTTTCAAATTATATCCAAATATTTACACATTGTTACAAATATTGGCTACCATACCCGTTTCCACTGCTACACCAAAAAGGACTTATTCAAGTCTACGGAAGGGCCAGCCTTCCATCAAAAGAATTGAGATTCGGTTACCACCCACAAAATTAACAATATTTAGTTTAAAAAGAATTCGACAGAGGTGTCACTGTCTAAATTCGCGTTGAAATAGTTTTAATTCAAAAGACTGAATTACATTAGCGACATCTGTTGCAATTATAGAAAAACAAAATCCTTTTTAGTAACATAGGCTGAATACCGGCAGTTAGAGCACGAACTTATAAGAATGCTAAGGTTGTACCTCTTTTCAATAATTATCAGCCTGCTGACCGGCAATCAGATGGTCACGGGTTCAATTCCCGTTGGCGGCCAGTATCTTTTCTCGGAAGATTTTTTCAATGTAGATGAGTGTTTCAGGCTGATAATTATTGATTATAATATTTGTTATTTCTTTATCTGTTTATAAATCATCTGTCATGAATTAATTGTACTACTAAACATGTAAAAGCCCTCTGGGCGTTGAATAAAAAAAAAAAATTAAAAATATAAAAACCATACCCTAGCATGACGCTTGAGGCAAGTGCAGCATAGCAAGTCTCAGATAAACTACTAATAAATAGCAAGAGACATGCATCTGCACACCTTCTTTCGCTTGCGGTCCTGCTATACTATAATGTGACTCACCTTCAGAAGATTTTTTCTTGGTTCTGGTCTTCCGTGTGGCCGTTGTGTTGATGGAGCAGTCAGATTCAGAATGTTCCGCTTCAACTGTGGTGTTTTTTGACTGGCGCCCTTTCTCTGAAACAAAACAAAAGATAACTCTCGATTAGTAGATGACTCTTCGTTGGTGCCTTCTTTAAAGGATGTTTGCTGAGACTTCCAGTGTGGAAACTTTTAGAGCTACCTCGCAATGATATAGAATATGTACGTGTCAAAGACTTTTTGAACGATAGCTATCGATGAGACCAACCCAGAGCAGCAAAATTTTTCCCTGGCATTGCTATATGTATATTAAGATGAATTAGGATATATGCAAAAGCACATTCCTAATAGTAAAATAACCAATTGGTTTCAGCTTAATTACTACAAGAAACAATATTTATATGGGGGGAGATGTTTGAAGGTTAGAAAATATGCAAAAGGGGGCATCCATTAATTACGTGAGCAGTTTTTCTTTCAATCTAGACCCCCCCCCCCCTCCCCCTCGGAGAGATAAATTTGGGCCAATTTGTATATTTTTTTCAAGTAACGTGAGATTTTGCTGGACCCTGTTTGTGCTCACATAATTAATGGATGCCCCCAAAGCGGAATTAGCAACTTTACCAATTAAATTACATATCGGGCGAAATATATAAAGGATTGACGTACAATCAATATTATTATATTATAACCAGAAATACATTTAATAATATAAGCCTAATAGGCGTTCATAAATTACTACAAATCAGTTTGTTGTTTGTTTTAATATTCGTATTATAGTATGTAGGTATTTATATTATTCCCACGCCAAACAACTCATAACGAGGATTTTGTGGGAAACCCGCCTTCATCTCTCCCTTTAGGGTAACTACTTTTAAGAGTTGGTGTCTTAACGCAAGCTTGTTAGTGCGATACGGAATATCGCATTTGAGAAAACTGTAAAATTTTGTCGATTGATTTAACGCGTGTTTGTCGCAAAAGATACAAAATCACCCTTCAGATTTAAAAATAAACCAAGTTTTAAATAAACAAAACATAAAATATGATGTCCTTACTGGGTTTAATAACTGGCATCATGGGTGGCGGCATGATGGATGAACTGTCGGCCTCTAGCTCCTTCTGCTTGGAGACATTTTTAGCTGCTTTGGAACGTGTGGAGCGGTTGGAGGTTACTACGGGAGACGCCAGCGTCATTGTCGTATCACTCTTCACGGCGATTTTTACTGAAAGAAAGCGAGAAAGAAAAACATGGTTAGGAAAGAGCAGAATTTTTTTTTTCAAATTATATCCAAATATTTACACATTGTTACAAATATTGGCTACCATACCCGTTTCCACTGCTACACCAAAAAGGACTTATTCAAGTCTACGGAAGGGCCAGCCTTCCATCAAAAGAATTGAGATTCGGTTACCACCCACAAAATTAACAATATTTAGTTTAAAAAGAATTCGACAGAGGTGTCACTGTCTAAATTCGCGTTGAAATAGTTTTAATTCAAAAGACTGAATTACATTAGCGACATCTGTTGCAATTATAGAAAAACAAAATCCTTTTTAGTAACATAGGCTGAATACCGGCAGTTAGAGCACGAACTTATAAGAATGCTAAGGTTGTACCTCTTTTCAATAATTATCAGCCTGCTGACCGGCAATCAGATGGTCACGGGTTCAATTCCCGTTGGCGGCCAGTATCTTTTCTCGGAAGATTTTTTCAATGTAGATGAGTGTTTCAGGCTGATAATTATTGATTATAATATTTGTTATTTCTTTATCTGTTTATAAATCATCTGTCATGAATTAATTGTACTACTAAACATGTAAAAGCCCTCTGGGCGTTGAATAAAAAAAAAAAATTAAAAATATAAAAACCATACCCTAGCATGACGCTTGAGGCAAGTGCAGCATAGCAAGTCTCAGATAAACTACTAATAAATAGCAAGAGACATGCATCTGCACACCTTCTTTCGCTTGCGGTCCTGCTATACTATAATGTGACTCACCTTCAGAAGATTTTTTCTTGGTTCTGGTCTTCCGTGTGGCCGTTGTGTTGATGGAGCAGTCAGATTCAGAATGTTCCGCTTCAACTGTGGTGTTTTTTGACTGGCGCCCTTTCTCTGAAACAAAACAAAAGATAACTCTCGATTAGTAGATGACTCTTCGTTGGTGCCTTCTTTAAAGGATGTTTGCTGAGACTTCCAGTGTGGAAACTTTTAGAGCTACCTCGCAATGATATAGAATATGTACGTGTCAAAGACTTTTTGAACGATAGCTATCGATGAGACCAACCCAGAGCAGCAAAATTTTTCCCTGGCATTGCTATATGTATATTAAGATGAATTAGGATATATGCAAAAGCACATTCCTAATAGTAAAATAACCAATTGGTTTCAGCTTAATTACTACAAGAAACAATATTTATATGGGGGGAGATGTTTGAAGGTTAGAAAATATGCAAAAGGGGGCATCCATTAATTACGTGAGCAGTTTTTCTTTCAATCTAGACCCCCCCCCCTCCCCCTCGGAGAGATAAATTTGGGCCAATTTGTATATTTTTTTCAAGTAACGTGAGATTTTGCTGGACCCTGTTTGTGCTCACATAATTAATGGATGCCCCCAAAGCGGAATTAGCAACTTTACCAATTACATATCGGGCGAAATATATAAAGGATTGACGTACAATCAATATTATTATATTATAACCAGAAATACATTTAATAATATAAGCCTAATAGGCGTTCATAAATTACTACAAATCAGTTTGTTGTTTGTTTTAATATTCGTATTATAGTATGTAGGTATTTATATTATTCCCACGCCAAACAACTCATAACGAGGATTTTGTGGGAAACCCGCCTTCATCTCTCCCTTTAGGGTAACTACTTTTAAGAGTTGGTGTCTTAACGCAAGCTTGTTAGTGCGATACGGAATATCGCATTTGAGAAAACTGTAAAATTTTGTCGATTGATTTAACGCGTGTTTGTCGCAAAAGATACAAAATCACCCTTCAGATTTAAAAATAAACCAAGTTTTAAATAAACAAAACATAAAATATGATGTCCTTACTGGGTTTAATAACTGGCATCATGGGTGGCGGCATGATGGATGAACTGTCGGCCTCTAGCTCCTTCTGCTTGGAGACATTTTTAGCTGCTTTGGAACGTGTGGAGCGGTTGGAGGTTACTACGGGAGACGCCAGCGTCATTGTCGTATCACTCTTCACGGCGATTTTTACTGAAAGAAAGCGAGAAAGAAAAACATGGTTAGGAAAGAGCAGAATTTTTTTTTTCAAATTATATCCAAATATTTACACATTGTTACAAATATTGGCTACCATACCCGTTTCCACTGCTACACCAAAAAGGACTTATTCAAGTCTACGGAAGGGCCAGCCTTCCATCAAAAGAATTGAGATTCGGTTACCACCCACAAAATTAACAATATTTAGTTTAAAAAGAATTCGACAGAGGTGTCACTGTCTAAATTCGCGTTGAAATAGTTTTAATTCAAAAGACTGAATTACATTAGCGACATCTGTTGCAATTATAGAAAAACAAAATCCTTTTTAGTAACATAGGCTGAATACCGGCAGTTAGAGCACGAACTTATAAGAATGCTAAGGTTGTACCTCTTTTCAATAATTATCAGCCTGCTGACCGGCAATCAGATGGTCACGGGTTCAATTCCCGTTGGCGGCCAGTATCTTTTCTCGGAAGATTTTTTCAATGTAGATGAGTGTTTCAGGCTGATAATTATTGATTATAATATTTGTTATTTCTTTATCTGTTTATAAATCATCTGTCATGAATTAATTGTACTACTAAACATGTAAAAGCCCTCTGGGCGTTGAATAAAAAAAAAAAATTAAAAATATAAAAACCATACCCTAGCATGACGCTTGAGGCAAGTGCAGCATAGCAAGTCTCAGATAAACTACTAATAAATAGCAAGAGACATGCATCTGCACACCTTCTTTCGCTTGCGGTCCTGCTATACTATAATGTGACTCACCTTCAGAAGATTTTTTCTTGGTTCTGGTCTTCCGTGTGGCCGTTGTGTTGATGGAGCAGTCAGATTCAGAGTGTTCCGCTTCAACTGTGGTGTTTTTTGACTGGCGCCCTTTCTCTGAAACAAAACAAAAGATAACTCTCGATTAGTAGATGACTCTTCGTTGGTGCCTTCTTCAAAGGATGTTTGCTGAGACATCCAGTGCAGAAACTTTTAAAGCTATAGGAAATTATGCTGCCGCACCCTGTACCTACTATTACCCATTTGGAATGTATGGCGAGGATATGCTGAAATAGGCCTAGCCCAAAAACGCTTGCCACGTTATAAAGTAGACTGATTTTTTTTTCTTTTTCTTTCATATGAATACCTCACAAGAGTCCCAGCTGCTCCCGTCTGGAGCCAGTGAAACTATGGCATCGCCTATATTTATTATTTCAAATTTGCTTGCGGTCCTGCTATACTATAATGTGACTAACCTTCAGAGGGTTTTCTCTTGGTTCTGGTCTTCCGTGCGGCCGTTATGTTGACGGAGCAGTCAGATTCGGAGTGTTCCGCTTCAACTGTGGTGTTGTTGGCGTTCTTCTTTGGCTGGCGCCCTCTCTCTGAAACAAAACAAAAGATAACTCTCGATTAGTAGATGACTCTTCGTTGGTGCCTTCTTTAAAGGATGTTTGCTGAGACTTCCAGTGTGGAAACTTTTAGAGCTACCTCGCAATGATATAGAATATGTACGTGTCAAAGACTTTTTGAACGATAGCTATCGATGAGACCAACCCAGAGCAGCAAAATTTTTCCCTGGCATTGCTATGTATATTAAGATGAATTAGGATATATGCAAAAGCACATTCCTAATAGTAAAATAACCAATTGGTTTCAGCTTAATTACTACAAGAAACAATATTTATATGGGGGGAGATGTTTGAAGGTTAGAAAATATGCAAAAGGGGGCATCCATTAATTACGTGAGCAGTTTTTCTTTCAATCTAGACCCCCCCCCCCTCCCCCTCGGAGAGATAAATTTGGGCCAATTTGTATATTTTTTTCAAGTAACGTGAGATTTTGCTGGACCCTGTTTGTGCTCACATAATTAATGGATGCCCCCAAAGCGGAATTAGCAACTTTACCAATTACATATCGGGCGAAATATATAAAGGATTGACGTACAATCAATATTATTATATTATAACCAGAAATACATTTAATAATATAAGCCTAATAGGCGTTCATAAATTACTACAAATCAGTTTGTTGTTTGTTTTAATATTCGTATTATAGTATGTAGGTATTTATATTATTCCCACGCCAAACAACTCATAACGAGGATTTTGTGGGAAACCCGCCTTCATCTCTCCCTTTAGGGTAACTACTTTTAAGAGTTGGTGTCAAGCTTGTTAGTGCGATACGGAATATCGCATTTGAGAAAACTGTAAAATTTTGTCGATTGATTTAACGCGTGTTTGTCGCAAAAGATACAAAATCACCCTTCAGATTTAAAAATAAACCAAGTTTTAAATAAACAAAACATAAAATATGATGTCCTTACTGGGTTTAATAACTGGCATCATGGGTGGCGGCATGATGGATGAACTGTCGGCCTCTAGCTCCTTCTGCTTGGAGACATTTTTAGCTGCTTTGGAACGTGTGGAGCGGTTGGAGGTTACTACGGGAGACGCCAGCGTCATTGTCGTATCACTCTTCACGGCGATTTTTACTGAAAGAAAGCGAGAAAGAAAAACATGGTTAGGAAAGAGCAGAATTTTTTTTTTCAAATTATATCCAAATATTTACACATTGTTACAAATATTGGCTACCATACCCGTTTCCACTGCTACACCAAAAAGGACTTATTCAAGTCTACGGAAGGGCCAGCCTTCCATCAAAAGAATTGAGATTCGGTTACCACCCACAAAATTAACAATATTTAGTTTAAAAAGAATTCGACAGAGGTGTCACTGTCTAAATTCGCGTTGAAATAGTTTTAATTCAAAAGACTGAATTACATTAGCGACATCTGTTGCAATTATAGAAAAACAAAATCCTTTTTAGTAACATAGGCTGAATACCGGCAGTTAGAGCACGAACTTATAAGAATGCTAAGGTTGTACCTCTTTTCAATAATTATCAGCCTGCTGACCGGCAATCAGATGGTCACGGGTTCAATTCCCGTTGGCGGCCAGTATCTTTTCTCGGAAGATTTTTTCAATGTAGATGAGTGTTTCAGGCTGATAATTATTGATTATAATATTTGTTATTTCTTTATCTGTTTATAAATCATCTGTCATGAATTAATTGTACTACTAAACATGTAAAAGCCCTCTGGGCGTTGAATAAAAAAAAAAAATTAAAAATATAAAAACCATACCCTAGCATGACGCTTGAGGCAAGTGCAGCATAGCAAGTCTCAGATAAACTACTAATAAATAGCAAGAGACATGCATCTGCACACCTTCTTTCGCTTGCGGTCCTGCTATACTATAATGTGACTCACCTTCAGAAGATTTTTTCTTGGTTCTGGTCTTCCGTGTGGCCGTTGTGTTGATGGAGCAGTCAGATTCAGAGTGTTCCGCTTCAACTGTGGTGTTTTTTGACTGGCGCCCTTTCTCTGAAACAAAACAAAAGATAACTCTCGATTAGTAGATGACTCTTCGTTGGTGCCTTCTTTAAAGGATGTTTGCTGAGACTTCCAGTGTGGAAACTTTTAGAGCTACCTCGCAATGATATAGAATATGTACGTGTCAAAGACTTTTTGAACGATAGCTATCGATGAGACCAACCCAGAGCAGCAAAATTTTTCCCTGGCATTGCTATATGTATATTAAGATGAATTAGGATATATGCAAAAGCACATTCCTAATAGTAAAATAACCAATTGGTTTCAGCTTAATTACTACAAGAAACAATATTTATATGGGGGGAGATGTTTGAAGGTTAGAAAATATGCAAAAGGGGGCATCCATTAATTACGTGAGCAGTTTTTCTTTCAATCTAGACCCCCCCCCTCCCCCTCGGAGAGATAAATTTGGGCCAATTTGTATATTTTTTTCAAGTAACGTGAGATTTTGCTGGACCCTGTTTGTGCTCACATAATTAATGGATGCCCCCAAAGCGGAATTAGCAACTTTACCAATTACATATCGGGCGAAATATATAAAGGATTGACGTACAATCAATATTATTATATTATAACCAGAAATACATTTAATAATATCAATAACGTAAAACTTTCGACACGATACTTACTCACATTAATCTGATGAATTATGACTATCTCAACGACCGTATTCTTAGACCAAAAGTGTGAAAATTCGTAGTCTTAAAAAGTTGTGACGTAGACCGGTCACCAATATCAATGTTATTATATGAATCAATGTGAATAGATAACAGGTTTGTGTAACATGGTTTGTGATAGAAAAGAAAGTGCCCCCTTCGTAGCGCCTACTCGCGTCAAGGCAAGAAAACATCCCAGTTTTCAAGTAGTTTAGCGGCTACGCTAGGTTTGTGTAACATGGTTTGTGATGGAAAAGAAAGTGCCCCCTTCGTAGCGCCTACTCGCGTCAAGGCAAGAAAACATCCCAGTTTTCAAGTAGTTTAGCGGCTACGCTAGGTTTGTGTAACATGGTTTGTGATGGAAAAGAAAGTGCCCCCTTCGTAGCGCCTACTCGCGTCAAGGCAAGAAAACATCCCAGTTTTCAAGTAGTTTAGCGGCTACGCTAGGTTTGTGTAACATGGTTTGTGCCCCTTTATACCGCCTGCTCGCGTCAATTTAAAAAAACATCCCAGTTTTCAAGTAGGTTAGCGGCTACGCAAGGTTTGTGTCACATGGTTTGTGCCCCTTTATACCGCCTGCTCGCGTCAATTTAAAAAAAAATCCCAGTTTTCAAGTAGGTTAGCGGCCACGCTAGGTTTAGGTAGCATGGTTTGTGATACAAAAGTGAGTAAAATTTATAAAAAGTAAGTACTTAAATTATAAACATGTTATTTTACGTTATTGATATTACTGCTTAATGGCCACACTTAATTTGATGGTTTCTATGGTTTTCATGTGTCAAAATGGCTTTTTTCGTTTGTGTATATTGAAAATTTAAAAGTCGTGTAATTCAGTTAATATTGCTTGCCGCCGCCTTCAGATTCGGATTCCCCGGCCCAAAGTTAGTATAAAAATAACTAGTTTGATTTTCTAGGAATCAGAATGCTTCCAAAATGGCCATTTTCCTATGTGTGTAAAAAAAATTTTTAAAGTCGTATAATTCAGTTAATATTGCTTGCCCCCACCTAATTCTTTCAGATTCGTATTCCCCGGCCCATAGTTAGTATAAAAATAACTAGTTTGTATTTTTAGGAATTTTGCCCATAAACCGAACTTTACCCCAAATGTTTAATATAATAATTAACAAACCTTCATCTTCCTCTTCCTTGATTCCGTCCAATTTTCTATTTTGATTGGGTTTAATTTTCGTATTGGCACGATTAGCTTTCGAACTTTTGTACTTCTCAATCAATGCATCTTGAAAAAGTGCCAAACTGGTAAACAGTTTCTGAAATTTTATAAATAGGTCCTAATAACATAGCTAACATAAACATGCACAAAAGTATCGTTAATGGTAATGATCTAAGATACAACAATAATAAACGGATACATCCATAGCGCCGTTCGTGAAAAATCACCAAAGGCGCTTTACAATTTGTCAAGTGACCAAAAGAAACTTGCCCACACATAACATACCGCGAGGCGCGAGGACCAATGGAAAGCTTGACAGCTATGCGTATGTGTAATGTGTATGTGTATCAGTGTATAATCCAGTATAATCCAAAATGGTCGCTCTTAAAAATGTCACGCTTTATTTACCCGAGCGCAATCTAAAACTTTAAACATGTAAATATCAGCGTGGTGTGGAATTAGCAGACTTGAATACATTGTTTACCCGATTTTGAGAACTCGTGCATGTGTTTTTGGATAATACTATCGTGAAATGGCACATTGCGATTGAATGCATAATCGTCGTGAATTCATAACCTCCAGGTACAAATATTTATGTTGATTATTTATATGGAATTTTAAGCTCATTTCGTACGGCTATTTTAGCGAATAATTACAATCACTTCATAGTGTCATAGGTACATTAATTTAATCTTGTTTTCACGTATTTACAATGTTTTGTTTTGATCTGTCTGTCTTTATGTATCTCACGAGTTTTTCTAATACTTTCAGCTCGAAACACCAAAGTGACGGATATAGTGTCAGGCTGCCTACTTTCTACCCCTACAGCTGGCAGGCTGGCGGAGACTACAAATGCTGGAGTACACTCATTTCCTTCAGTAACTTTGTGGTGTCATACCGGGAGATTGGGGGCTGACTTATTCCACCGCTTCCTGGCACCGCTGTCCTTGAGAGAACACAAGAAGGAAGAGTCTCCACCAGAACTCGACAAGAACGACACATTCTCAGTACCAGGGGCGTGCACTCCATATAGGCACATAAGCACTGCCTACCCTAGCGTATTTGTAAAACGTAAGCATGTAAATAATATTATAATTTATTAAATTATTGCTAAAAATAAATACACACTTTCAAAAATAAGCGCGACAAAGCCGAGCAACCAAAACTACGCGACCGCCACATCAAACGGCAAACTACAAACGTGACATAAACTGTAACTAAAAACTACACGCGCCCTCCGACTACCTCACTAAAATGCGGGCTAAGCAGGAATTATTTCTGCTTAGAGCTAACTTCATACAAAATATAATATCAATGTTTACGAAATGCACGTAGCATAGAGTAGAACTGTCGTTTGAATTAGCTTCTATGAGGTTTTTTTGTTAGTATCAGGCAGTGCTTTCTGGAACAAATTAGCTAATGGCAATCAATGGCGACAGTGACATCTGTTGTTATCTGAAGTATGAAAGTGAGACAACGCCAACTGCTTTTATCAAGGCCACCACGGATATCCATTAATTGGCTTGTGATAATACGCATACATGAAGCGATTATTTATTATTATTTGTATATTTAAAGTGGCTTAGATACTCCAAACCTACATCATCTACAGCCAGCAGCAAGCACACTTAGCGAAAACTTGTAAGAAGGGAGCTATCTGTATCAAATTTATTTTTTATTTATTTGAATCAATTCGGCGGTTTTCCTACTGCCTACCCTGATCAAAAACTCTGTGCACGCCACTGCTCAGTACGCCTTTTCTATTTGTACTTTATATTTTTGTCAGTAGAGAGAGTACAAAAACAGTTTGTAATACAGTTGTGAATGATGAATGCTTGAGCGGGTGAATGACTTTGTATATCATGGGAAGTATGTTTACAAGATATGGGAAGGTTGATAGAGTTATTGAAAGAAGAGTAAATGCGGGTAACTATTAATGGAGGATTGAATGGCGTTGGCGCTAACAAAAAAACTGAAAAGTCCAAAGAAGTGAAGTCAGTACTGTACCTGATGTATGGCAGTGAGGAACTGGCAGAGGAAAGATGAAAGTAGACTGAATGCTGTAGAAATGAGATCCCCGAGGCAAGGGCGGATTTAGGGGGGGGGGCACGGGGGCACGTGCCCCCCCCAGGACGGTATTTTTGTGTACTGTGGAGATTCCATCACAGTACATTTTTGGAAGCAAATCAAATTATCAGAGTTGTTAAAAGATATGAATAAAATAACAGAAAATACATGAGACAAACTCTTGTCTATTTCTGGCCGGAATTTCGAATTTCGTTCGTTGCATCCCTTTCATGCACTTGCAAATGAAATATGATAATCAGCATTTGCGAGAGCGGTACGGTCGGGGAAAAGCGCGGTCGTAAAAGCCCCCCCCCCTTGATTAAAGTTGACAAAGGGGCCGTTCAAGTAATATGTAACGCACTTGAGGGGGGGGGGGGTCGAACAACGCGTTATGTAAATGTTTTTTCTATTTAAACAAGAAATAGGAATTAGAAACTTAATGCACATTCTTAAGGCTACGTCAATGTTTGGGTAAATTGTTTTAAGTTCTTTATGTCTTAGAACCTAAAATGTAAAATCGCTTTGGTTTTTCGGGGCAGTTCTCCATCTCAAGCTATCGCTGTTAAATAAGATTGTAGATGGATACATTTATCAAAAAAGCACTTTTCTAATTCCCTAAAATTATGTCGTTACTAACATACTTACTCGCACTATTTTGAACTTCTTCAGTGATCAAATTTTGATGGATTAAAATTTTCTGATACAGGGTTTTCTCCTCTGTTGGTAAATATAAGATTTTTTAGATATCCCTTTGTAGTACATGAATAGTTGCAGTCAGAACACGAAAAAGGTTACTCTCTACCGTGAATCAGCGAGTGCGTTCTTGTACGTCCCTTTTGAGAACATGATTAGTTGCAGTCGGGACACGAAAAAGGTTTTTGTCCACTGTGGGTTAACACGTGATTCGATGTCCCTTGCGATAAAATGAATAGTGGCAATCGGGACATGAAAAAGATTTTTTTCCTCTGTGGGTAAATATGTGACGTTTCATTTGTTATTTTGTAGAACATGTATATTTGCAGCGAAAAGGGTTTTATTCACTACCTATGGGAAAACATGCGATTTTTTTTATTTCTCTTCGTATAAGCATAGTTACACTCACAACATGAAAAAGGGTTTTTTTTCACTATGAATCGCGCTGTGGATTTTTAAATCTCCCTGTCGAGAACTTGAATAACTGCATTCGGGACATGAAAATGGTTTTGCCCGCTATGTATAAACATGTGATTTTCTTGGTACTTCTTTGAAGAACGTGAATACTTGCAGTAGAAACATGTAAAAGGTTTTATGTAAATGTGAGTCAGAAAATGAATTGTAAGAAGTTCCTTTGTACAACATGAATACTTGCAGTTGGGAGATGAAAAAGGTTTTTGTCCAGTATGGATATGTGAATTTTTAGATACCGTTTTGTAGCGCATGAATAGTCGCCGTCGAGACATGAAAAAGGTTTGGAAAAAATTCGGTTTATGGGGAAAATTCCTAAAAAATAAAACTAGTTATTTTTATACTAATTTTGGGCCGGGGAATCCGAATCTGAAAGAATTAGGTGGGGGCAAGCAAAAATAAACGAATTACACGACTTTAAAAATTTCGATACACAAACAATCTGCAATGAAATAACGACACATCTTTTTATGGGCGATACTCCGAAAGAAGAAATTTAATTATCTTTATACTAACTTTGGGCTGGGAAATCCGAATCTGAAAGAATTAGGTTACACTCGGCAATATTAACTGAGTTAACGACTGTACAATTTTGAATTCACAAACAATATAAAAGGCCATTTTGAACGCTTTCTGACAATAAATATCATAGAAAAACCAAAGATACATATTACCATATAAAATTAAGTGTTGCCATAGGCAATAATATCAAAAACGTAAAACTTTCGACACGATACTTACTCACATTAATCTGATGAATTATGACTATCTCAACGACCGTATTCTTAGACCAAAAGTGTGAAAATTCGTAGTCTTAAAAAGTTGTGACGTAGACCGGTCACCAATATCAATGTTATTATATGAATCAATGTGAATAGATAACAGGTTTGTGTAACATGGTTTGTGATAGAAAAGAAAGTGCCCCCTTCGTAGCGCCTACTCGCGTCAAGGCAAGAAAACATCCCAGTTTTCAAGTAGTTTAGCGGCTACGCTAGGTTTGTGTAACATGGTTTGTGATGGAAAAGAAAGTGCCCCCTTCGTAGCGCCTACTCGCGTCAAGGCAAAAAAACATCCCAGTTTTCAAGTAGTTTAGCGGCTACGCAAGGTTTGTGTCACATGGTTTGTGCCCCTTTATACCGCCTGCTCGCGTCAATTTAAAAAAAACATCCCAGTTTTCAAGTAGGTTAGCGGCTACGCTAGGTTTAGGTAGCATGGTTTGTGATACAAAAGTGAGTAAAATTTATAAAAAGTAAGTACTTAAATTATAAACATGTCATTTTACGTTATTGATATTACTGCTTAATGGCAACACATAATTTTATGTGATGTAACATCTTTATTCTTTTTCTATGGTTTTCATGTGTTAAAATGCTTTAAAGATGGCTTGTGTTTATTGAAAATTTAAAAGTCGTGTAATTCTGTTAATATTGCTTGCCGCCGCCTAATTCTTTCAGATTCGGATTCCCCGGCCCAAAGTTAGTATAAAAATAACTAGTTTGATTTTCTAGGAATCAGAATGCTTCCAAAATTGCCATTTTCCTATGTGTGTAAAAAAATTTTTTAAAGTCGTATAATTCAGTTAATATTGCTTGCCCCCACCTAATTCTTTCAGATTCGTATTCCCCGGCCCATAGTTAGTATAAAAATAACTAGTTTGTATTTTTAGGAATTTTACCCATAAACCGAACTTTACCCAAAGGTTTTTCATCACTGTGAGTCAGCAATTGCCGTTTTAGTTTTTTCGAGAAAAAGAATAGTTGCAGTCAGGACATGAAATAGGTTTTTCTCCGCTGTGGTTAAACATGTGAATTTTAGATTTTCGTTTACTTCGAAGTACATGAATAGTTGTAATTACTTCGTAGTACATAAATAGTTGCAGTAGGAGAATTTTCTCCACTACGAGTCAGCAAGTGACTTCTTAGGTATCTCTTTTGAGAACACGAGTAGTTGCAGTCAGGACATGAAAAAGGTTTTTCTCTTCTGTGAATAATACTGTAGATTTTTAAATCTTCCTTTTGAGAACTTGTAAAACTGCATTTGGAACATGAGGAAAGACTGTTAAATTGTGGAGATCCGGAAGGAATGCAAGGCGGATAATAATAATAATAATTCCCAATTTTTTTATAAATAGCAACTTGCACAAATAAAATAAACAATATACGCATGTATCGCGAGTTAAAAATCTCTTCTTTTATTTATTACCGCAAACGCGATTAAAACAAGAAAAAAGGTATTTAAGCGACTTTACAGTACTTTGCGCAACTTAATTGTGACTTTCAGTTAAAAATTGTCACTTGGGCGTTACGTAACGTTTAGGGGGGGGGGGGGGTATAAGAAAACGTTACTGCGCGTTACATGGAGGGAGGGGGGGTCAAAAATCTTCAAAATTGAACGCCCCCAAACACAAATTTCGACTTCATAAAAAATTGATCCGTCCCAGGAGGGGGGGAATGTGTTCTTGAATGGCACCCGTGGCGGGCCCCCCCTCCGCCCCTTGTGCCCCCCCCAGAAAAAAATCCTGGATCCGCCCTTGGTCGAGACATGAAAAAGGTTTTTCATCACTGTGAGTCAGCAATTGCCGTTTTAGTTTTTTCGAGAAAAAGAATAGTTGCAGTCAGGACATGAAATAGGTTTTTCTCCGCTGTGGTTAAACATGTGAATTTTAGATTTTCGTTTACTTCGAAGTACATGAATAGTTGTAATTACTTCGTAGTACATAAATAGTTGCAGTAGGAGAATTTTCTCCACTACGAGTCAGCAAGTGACTTCTTAGGTATCTCTTTTGAGAACACGAGTAGTTGCAGTCAGGACATGAAAAAGGTTTTTCTCTTCTGTGAATAATACTGTAGATTTTTAAATCTTCCTTTTGAGAACTTGTAAAACTGCATTTGGAACATGAGGAAAGACTGTTAAATTGTGGAGATCCGGAAGGAATGCAAGGCGGATAATAATAATAATAATTCCCAATTTTTTTATAAATAGCAACTTGCACAAATAAAATAAACAATATACGCATGTATCGCGAGTTAAAAATCTCTTCTTTTATTTATTACCGCAAACGCGATTAAAACAAGAAAAAAGGTATTTAAGCGACTTTACAGTACTTTGCGCAACTTAATTGTGACTTTCAGTTAAAAATTGTCACTTGGGCGTTACGTAACGTTTAGGGGGGGGGGGGGGGTATAAGAAAACGTTACTGCGCGTTACATGGAGGGAGGGGGGGTCAAAAATCTTCAAAATTGAACGCCCCCAAACACAAATTTCGACTTCATAAAAAATTGATCCGTCCCAGGAGGGGGGGAATGTATTCTTGAATGGCACCCGTGGCGGGCCCCCCCTCCGCCCCTTGTGCCCCCCCCCAGAAAAAAATCCTGGATCCGCCCTTGCATCAGAATATCAAGGTGTAGCGACTAAACGCTTACCAATAACCCCATCCCTGAAAAGTGAGTTTAGTTGTGCCATAAGTATTATAATGGAGTGCTGGTACCTACCCTGAGTGTGGCAGTGAGGCATGGAACTGGCAGAAGAAGGTTGAAAGCAGTTTGCTGTTGAAATGAGATTCCTGAGACGTATGTGTTGTAAAACTATGTATGATCGGGTGAGAAATGTGGAGATTCGCAAAGAATACAAGGCTGATGTAAGCGTAATAAGTAAGATTAGGAAAGGGACCCTAGCGGGTTTGGGCATGTAGAGCGAATGAACGAAGAAAGTAGTGTAAGAAGAATATATGACGCAAATGTTAATAATAGAAGAAGTCGGGTTCGCCCGAGGAAGATATGGCACGATCAAGTGAATCAGATACTTGAGATGGGCCATGTCAAGAGTCAGAATAATAGAAGAGTATGTATGAGACGATGTAGGAATAGCGCCCCCCACACGCACACTTCGGAGCGACCGAGTCCCGCGACACTTAAGGCCGTTACGCAGAAAAGTAAAGACCAATGGTAAGGTAACGGCTTACAGCGCACTTCATTGTGAGACTTTTCTGCGCGGCGGCCTGAAGTGGCGCAGGACTTGGTCGCTCCGAAGTGTGCGTGTGGGAGGTGCTAATGTGAATGAGGCAAAGAGTGTGTACCAAGACCGAGTTGTTTGGCAGCCTGTCCTCTCTGTCTACCCTTGCGGAGAACAGCATGATGGTTTGTTAGTTATAAGTATTATAGAATCTTAATATCTTAAAAGCATCTCGCAAAATGTTTCAATACATTTGCATAAACTACATATTTTCTTTCTAATGTTTTTAATTTAATGTAATATTTTTTTAGGTCTGTCAAGGAAAAGAAAAGCATCGACGCCACACGATGTCCGCAAAAACTTCATCGAACTGGCGGAAGCCCAAAAAAAATCTGTAGATTCGTCTTCAGATTTAGATCTAGAACACAAAAAAATTGCTCATGAACAAGAATACAGGCACCGTGAAGCTATATTTGAATTGAAAATTAAACAACATGAAGCTATATTTAAATTGAAAATTAAACATATGCAACATTTACACGAGTTAAAAGTAAAAAATATCCAAGAGGAAAACCGAACGGAGAATGATTTCCCCGGTATAATAGAATGAAAGAATATAACTTCACGGTGCCTATATTCTTGTTCATGAACAATTTTTTTGTTACTTGTAATTTTTTTTTACATTAATTAATAAATACTATAATAATTATAAATACATTTTATTTTTAAATTTAAATACTTTATTTTATACAAAAAAAATTACAATAAATAAGCAAAATAACTGTTGACAAGATTATGTCTTATGTCATTATTACCCTGCCCAACATTTTCAGGAATATGTCCTCCGTCAATTTCTTGGAGAATGACGGCAAAGTCTGGTGGTTCCGTCATATTGTTGTCAGTGCATATGTTGTGCAAGACCGCTGTGGCAATGATCACGGCTTCCACTCTTGTGTTATCGATTCTTAATTTCATCCCCACTGCGGGAAAACGCCTTTTCCATATCCCGAAAGTCCTTTCTACCACATTTCTGGTCCTGATTTGGCTTTCATTGTATAAAAGTTCAGCATCAGAAAGAGGATTTGCCAGTGGGGTCAATAAATAAGGTTTTACCGCATAACCACGGTCGCCAACCAGGTGTCTGGCTCCATAGAGCCCGTCGGTAAATATCGGTTGGGACTGGACACGCTTATTACGAATATTTTTTTAGAAAAAAACTTTAGATTCGCCTTAATTACTATAAAAGAAAACTTTTTGGCTTGGGGGCGGCGGAAAATAATGCATTTTAATTTTCAATTGCGTAAATTAAAATTCACTTCGCGAATCTACACGATGTCAAATCGCGGCTATCAGGTACGTCACTGTTATGTTGGTATCCCTGATACATTGCAAATAACTAAATACTACTGTAGCCAACTTCGTGGGATACATAAAAACACGGTTAAACTACGAAAGCTGCATGTCATCAAACTTTAAAAAAACATCCCAGGTTTTGAATGGTTTGTTTGGCAAAGCAGGGTTTGTCTAGCGGGTTTGTGTAATTATGATTGATTGTCTGTGAAATAAAAACAAATGTTAGTTCTTTGCGATGTATCAGTGATACCAACATAACAGCGACGTGCCTAATGGCCGCTGACAGTCACCGATCGGTTCGCGAAGTGAGTTTTAATTTTACGCAATTGAAAATTAAAATGCATTATTTTCCGCCGCCCCCAAGCCAAAAAGTTTCCTTTTATAGTAATTAAGGCGAATCTGAAGTTTTTTTCTAAAAATTATTCGTAATAAGCCTGTCCAGTCCGAACCGATAATTACCAGCCCGTCTTCCAGTTTTCCTTTAATTCTGGAATTGTTAAAAATGGTGCTATCATGCGTAGAACCTGGCCATCTTGCCACAATGTTGGTTATTTTGCAGTTGGCATCCACTATTGCCTGCACATTATATGAAAAGTAATCTTTACGGTTACGGTAATACTCAGCATTGTTCCCTCCAGGAGAGAGAATTCCTACATGGGTGCAGTCGATGGCACCAATTGTATTGGGAAATCGAGCAATGCTGTAAAACTCATTGGCACACTGCTGTATTTCATTTTCTGTTTGTGGAAATACAATATACCGTGGCCGAAGGCGGGCTATCGCTCTGCTAACCTTGTCTACTATACGCGAGACAGTACTTTTATGCACCCCAGAGATGTCTCCTGTGCATCTTTGCATCGTTCCTGTTGCATAAAAATGCAATGTTATTAGAATCTGGTCTGCAGCACAAACAGCATAATTTCTGAAATGACGAAAACGTATTTTGTTTCAGTGCTATTGCATTTATTAAAATATTATTTCGGCAGTTACATACAATATAATTATGCTAATATATTATCAATAGAATTGTAAATCCATTAGTTTATAAACTTACTTGTTTGTAGACGTTGTGATGTCATTAGCAATGAGTGATGTTAATTGTCTAACCATACTTTTCGACATCCGGAATCTGGCGATAAAATCCAAGTCTTCCCACAGAAAATGATCGGTTCGTGGTTTAAATTGTTTCTTTTTTCTATTTCCCACATATTCTAAAATCAATCGATTATCAAAACCCGGATTGTCGGACATTTTTTCAACTATTTTCCCTTCAAACAATATTTCGTTCCTTGGTGACAGATGACAGCTCCAAAATTGACCAACTCGAAGTTGAAACAACCCATTTTTGTAAGAAATGACAAAAAAGTTACTTTTATTTAACTTTAACTAAAAAGTAACTTTAACTATTTTCGATGCAACCGGCCCTAAGGCACTAAAGGGGTCTACACACGGTGCTGCCGCAGTAACAACTGCCGAAGAACTGACTAAAAATCGTATAGTCTGTAGTCAAAAGCGCCAGCCGTATTGTTATTATAATAACAATACGGCTGGCGCTTTTGACTACAGTCAACTAAAGTTCTGCAGCAGTTGATGCTGCCGCAGCACCGTGTGGAGACCGTCTAAGTAAATTGTATTGCAAAGCACCAAAATGCGCTCCTGTGTGATGAGAAAATGCTTCAATTAAGTGGCCTCCTCACCATGCGATTTCTAGTCACTTCTTGCTGTGCTGCAAGCTGTACAGCAGATTGACGGTTGCCACTACACCATTCAATTTGCAGAAAGGTCTTAGTTTTTGCGCTGTGCAGACGTGTTCGGAGCGCCCGCGCTGTGCGCAAACGTGTCATGGCTCCGTCACATCGATCAATACTTTCGAAATTTCAACGTATTGGACTAGCGTTGGCTTTATTGACAACAGAAAATAATAATCCGATTCGTAAAAGAAATTATTGAGCAAAAAATGATATATTTTTTTATTAAAAACAAAAATATTTGTGTTTTTCGATCACATGACGCTACTGATCCCATCACGATGGGATGGGTTTGAGTAAACTAGCGCTGTCTCGTTTGCTTAAAGTACCGCTAGAACGAGACGCAACGCTTGTCAAATGACCGCTAGGCCATAAACGCGTTCTCTATTGAATTATCAGTTGCGGCGTGTGATGGAATAATATTTTAAATGTTTTAATGAAAACACAAAATGATTTTAAATTTTTTTACTCCAAATAATCTCGGGAAAAAGTACTTAAGTACTATAAAGTACTTTAACTTTAGTAATCTGAAAGAATGTTGCCTATTGCATGCTGATGATGCGGTGCTGATATCTAACAGTATGGAAGAACTAAAGTCTACAGTCTCTCGTGTCCAGGATGAACGAAGTATGCATGAAGAATGAGTTAATAATTTTATTTTATTTGGAAAATCAACAGTTTATAAAAATAATGTTTGATGAAATACATATGTATAAAAATTTTACCAATAACAGGTTTTCACTGATGTGTATTAAATTATTAAGTGAGTAGGTATAAAGAAAAATAGTTAAATTAGGTTATGTGGATGGGATGGTGAAAGGGAGGGGAAAGGGATGTATTAATTCTGTGTAAATAGTAGTATGTATTTTTAAATGTTATTTATTCATTTTAGATTTGAAAATGTTAGGTACTGTGTTAAATAAGTCGAATTCACTGTATGTCATGTTAAAGATGAGTGAAGCGCGGTGAATGATTGTATTTTGTTTAGAGTTAGTGTTGCATTGAGGAATGTATAATGCGTGGTTTTGTCTGGTTTGTCTGATAGGAACACTTAGTTAAATTCTTTCTAGTAATTCACTCTTAGTTAATACTCTATGGTAGATATAATAGAGGTAGCTATTTTTCGTAGAAATAGTACGTCTGCCAAATTTCTTCCACTTTCAAAAGACGATATCGTGAATGTAAGTAAGTCTAAAGTCATGGTATATGAAAGAGAGAGTACGAAAACAATGTGCAACATAGTTGTAAATGATGAATACTTGAAGCAGGTGGATGAGTTCTTTTATTTGGGAAGTAAGTTTACGAGAGATGGAATGGCTGATAGAGATATTGAAAGAAGGATGAATGCTGTTAACTCTATTAATGGAGGACTGAACGCCGTTGGCACCAACAAAAAAATTGTCCATAATGGAGTGCTGGTACCTACCCTGATGTATGTCAATGAGGCATAGAACTGGCAGAGGAAGGATGAAAGTAGACTGAATGCTGTAGAAATGAGATCCCTGGGGCGAATTTGTGGTAAAACCATGTACGATCGTGTGAGAAACGTGGAGATACGCAAAGAATGCAAGGCTGATCTAAGTGTGATGTGTAAGGTTAAGAAAGGGACGCTCCGATGGTTTAGGCATGTAGAGCGAATGAACCAAGAAAGTAGTGTAAGTAGAATATATGACGCAAATGTGAATGGTAGAAGAAGTCGAGGACGCCCGAGAAAGACATGGCACGATCAAGTGAATCAGATACTTGAGTCGGGCCATGTCAAGACCCAGAATAATAGAAGAGCATGTATGAATGTAAACGAGGCAAGGAATGTGTGCCAAGACCGAGTTGTTTGGCGGTCCGTCTTCGGAAACGGCGGCGTGATGGTTAGTTAGTTCGTTAAGCTGTTAATCGCTGGTTAAAATCTCTCGGGTACGTGCTTTTACACCCTGTATAATTTTCGAAATATAAAATTTTGATACGCAAAATAAAAAAAGTTTTAAAAATGTCCCACTTTACGTCCTGGTATTTTTCTAACAAAAATTACCGATAAAGAAAAAAAAATAAAAACACACGCATATTTTATTAGGCAAATTTATTATAAACATTATCAACCACTCACATCTTTGTCGTTTCTTGTAAAAAGAAAATTAATTAAAAAATTCCCACAATTTCACAATTTTTTTTTCAGATTTTGGTTGGAAACTTTAGTTTCATAAAGGTGTACCTAAGTACGTTTTCTGTTATTTTGGGGTTAACTTTTAGATTCGAATATAAAACGTGGTGTTTTATCTTTCTAACACAGCACCGTTTAGATCATATTTATAATTATGGTAGTAAGGGAGACACAGCGATGAGACCTATATGAGTTGTTTCAAAAGCCGAACAAATTAGCCGGATTTTATATAAAAAAAATAAAAACCCATACCTTCATATTTTATTATAAACGTTATTATCAACAACTCCATGGCTTTATTACCAATATCTCACCGCAAATAATTTTTGTCGGAAATATCCCACAAGCATCGAAGGTCCTTGTACAAGTCTTGTATAAATCAAAAATTCCTACCCAAACTTCTTTTTCCTGTTCAGGCGCGATGAGTAAAATAATAATATTTACTTCGTACAAGGCGCTGTCAAGGACCGCGCGAAACGCTCTCCGACGAGAAATGAAGAAATGACGTGTCCTAACATGTCAATTTGAGGGCGGACCTTCAGCGGCTGCAACAACAGCGAATTCGCAGCAGGTAAATAATAATACGGCTGGTGAATAATAACAATACCGAAGGCGTTCCGCCCACTAACGGCCCAATTTTAAGGAGTGGGGGGGCCCGGCAGAAGGGAAATAATAACGGTTGGTGAATAATAACAATACGGCTGGCGGTTTTGACTACAGACCATGCGATTTTTAGTCAGTTCTGCGGCAGAACGTACTGCGGCAGCACCGTGTGGAGACCCCTTTACACGGCAAATAGTCGAAAAGGAGACAGCGAACATTGCATCACAAAGTGGCATAAGCATAACAAGGACAACCTACTAACAGTAGTTCGGTTCACACAGCGTCCCGCATTTGTTTTTATTCCATTGGGAAAGATGGGGTAAAACGTACAAAGGGTAAAGCGTTCATTAATTTAATAATGTCGTTGATGAAAATTGTAATATAGTAACGGTCCTAGGTGTTAGATTTGTATAATCATTTAAACCTATAACCTGTACTGTATAATAAAATATGTACTTAACAATACTCCTATAATAGTACCAATATTGTATTACTAATGATAACTCATATAATAAATAGTCGACAGCTAATGATAACTCATATAATAAAAGAGTCGACAGGAAAAAGCTATGGAAGGTGTTGTCCAAGTATGGAGTGAATACAAATCTCATACAGGCAATTGCGTCTCTGTACGAGGGAAGCGTTGCATGTGTTAGGGTGAACGGTGGTTTTACGGGGTGGTTTGACATCACAAAAGGTGTTAAGCAAGGCTGCGTAATGTCACCATGGTTATTCAATTTATACATGGATAATTGTATGCAAGAATTGAAAGAGATGGGATTGGGCGCGAATTTGAGTGATCTGAAAATATGTTGCCTGTTGTATGCTGATGATGCGGTGCTGATTTCTAACACTATGGAAGATCTACAGTCTCTCGTGTCTAGGATGAACGAAGTGTGTATGCAAAATGAGTTAATGATGAATGTAAGTAAGTCTAAAGTCATGGTATTTGAAAGGGAGAGTACGAAAACAGTGTGCAATATAGTTGTGAATGATGAATACTTGGAGCAGGTGGATGAGTTTGTGTACCTGGGTAGTATGTTTACGAGAGATGGGAAGGCTGATAGAGATATTGAAAGAAGAGTAAATGCAGGTAACTCCATTAATGGAGGACTGAATGCCGTTGGCGCTAATAAAACACTGTCAAAAGACGCGAAGCTAGCAGTCCACAATGGAGTCCTGGTACCTACCTTGATGTATGGCAGTGAGGCATGGAGTTGGCAGAGGAAGGTTGAAAGTAAACTGAATGCTGTCGAAATGAGATCCCTGAGGCGAATGTGTGGCAAAACCATGTATGATCGTGTGAGAAATGTGGATATCCGCAAAGAATGCAAGGCTGATGTAAGCATAATGAGTAAGATTAAGAAAGGGACCCTCAGATGGTTTGGACATGTAGAGCGAATGAAAGAAGAAAATAATGTGAGAAGAATATATGACGCAAATGTGAATGGAAGAAGAAGTAGGGGACGCCCGAGGAAGACATGGCACGATCAAGTGAATCAGATACTTGAGTCGGGCCATGTCAAAAGTCGGAATAATAGAAGAGTATGTATGAGACGATGTATGAATGTGAGTGAAGCAAAGACTGTGTGCCAAGACCGAGTTGTTTGGCGGTCCGTCCTCTCTGCCTACCCCTGCGGGGAAACGGCGTGATGGTTAGTTAGTTAGTTAGTTATAATAAATATAAAAATATTTGCCCGTGTGTCTCGTTTTACCCGCCTTTACCTTCCCTGTCCATTGGGTAATCGAGTGAGAGTATCTTGTTTCTTGTTATCTCAGTCACACCCATAGGTCACATTCAGTATTCGGCGAAAATAAGCCGCCCGACCATACATCCAGTGTTGCCAACCCGTTTTTTGAAAAAGACGTAGATCGGACTAGAAAGTTACGTAGAATCGTATAATTTGGATTATGAAAAGTTAGTAGATCTACGTACTTTTTTTTCTGAGTGAAATATAGAAGTTAGGGTAGGTGAACGAAATTAGTTATTTCTTGTAGTAATTAAGTTGAAATGTATCTATTATTTTTAATGCATTTTTTGCAAATTTTAATTTATTTTTTTATGATTTATCATAGGTTCTCAACTTTGCCTCTCACTCTTGGTTCTCAATTTTGCCCACCGCCCACTTTGAGTTTTTTTTTTACAGAACCCCTTTTGGGGGCGGGGGGTGGGGGGGGTTAATGGATTCAATTTTCTTCCACTTCCTCAACTACCGAAACATGTGAATTTTTGCACACGTGATAAAAACGATTACAATACATAAAATAACAAAAATTTACCAATATTAAAGTTTATTTTGCTTTATTAGTACGAGATGAGCGTGTTTTTTTGTCTTTTAGACTATATTTTTTACCTGCCCTCGCCATTACTGTGCCACCTCAACGCCCTCTCTTTGGGTCTTCTACTGCCCCCTGAAAGTCTCAAACGTCCACAAGGGGGCGTTATTTATTGCCCACGTTGAGAACCTGAGGTTTAAATGAAACGAAATATAGTATTTATGCAAAATGCAAAAATATGGAGTAAACTGTTAAGATCAAATACTAGCAATTGATAAATTAGCGATGCCTTTGTCTGAAATTGTGTATTTTACCGGGAAGTAGAAGATTACAACTCCAATAAAAAAAAATTTAATGGTAATAGTTCAAAATTTTCCTACATTTGTGCTGATTTCCCTTTTGCCTAAAAAATATTTTTCTCCCCTAGATCTAGGGTAATTTCCCTAGACATCCCAACCCCGGCGCGGACTCTAGTATGAAACGGAACGTTTGTTGGAGTCCGCGCCACATACTTTGCCCAGCAGACGGGGGCGCCACTGTAAAGTAACAGAAAATATGCTTCTTCAGCCTAATGAGTTACGTTATTTTGCAAATTTGTACAATTTGACAAAAAATACGTAGATTCTGGACTGAAGTTAGTAGATGTGCAGGAAGGACCTAAAATACGTAGATCTACGTAAAAAGACGTAGAGTTGGCAACGCTGCATACATCTATCACATTCACATACTTACATTCTTTGATTGTCTATCTTTATCACCCATGAATAAACTTTTGAATTTAGAAATAATACTGAAAACAAAAGAGTGTTGCTTGCTTTCCACATTGTGAGTATGTGAGACTATAACGAGTCTATTTATAATATATAACGTCATTGGTTAGTCTAGCTACTGCACTACTGCAGTTGAAGCCGAGGAGTGAGGAGAGGAACATTCACAAATATACCAAACCACCCATGGACCACTTTATTCCATAAATAAACCAATACAAATACAGCTTCTTTCCAATGACGTTAATATTTCTTTCGAGAACTTTCAACTAATGAACTGCAAGTGCAAACCGATCCCGTCAAACGTCAAACTTCACGTAAACAAAAAAGTAAGTCAAGTGATACTTTATTTATAATATATTAAATACGTTTGTTCTAAAAATATAAAATGTCGGTTTATGTATTACACTATTTAAAATACATTATCTGTATAAATAATAAATACAATTAATTAACTGAATTGTAGATAGTAAACGGAAATGACAAATACGCCATTGAACCAGTATATCCGGTTTGGCCATTTATGCTTTCAACTGTCAGTGAATAGTCAGTCGCGTTATGCCAATACGTAAATATTTTGAATTTAAAATGTTTCTTGCTAAAGCACTTCGAGGAAATTAGAACTTAGAAAATTCACAGATTTACCCAAGCCAACTGAAAAAAGGAAAAGGACTAAGCCAAATGAAAGTTATGTGACGAAAATACAGGTAATAATCTCTCATCCGGTATTACAATGTTTCTTTTGATGTTTCATTTTGTTGTTATTTGCCTAAAACTGAATTTATTTCTCATTGTAGACCCCGGCTCGACGAAATCGTACAGTATTATTGTGATGCCGTAAAGGGATTAAGATTACATCAACATTAAAAAGGTATGTAATCTTAAATTGCATCATTATTCATTTTTATATTTATTCAGATTTAATCGGCATACGCAATGTCGTTTGCTGACGACAAAGCTTACATTATTGCAAAGCGTAGCATGAGAACTTGAATAGTTTTTATGGTAAATTTTCGTAAGTGGTGTCCACGCGTATTATTAATAATTTTTAGAAAAAAACTTTACATTCGCCTTAATTACTATAAAAGGAAACTTTTTGCATTCCGGGAGGCGGAAAATTATGCATTTTAATTTTCAATTGGGTAAAACCAAAATTCACTTCGCGAAACGATCGCCGACTGTCAGCGGCCATTCCTGATGCATTAACAAGAGCTAAATACGACCGTAGCCATCTTAGTGGGATATACGAAGACGCGCGTAATTATGAAAAACAGAATTAATAATATTTTTATTCAAACAGTTAGATTTAGCTTTATTATCACGAAAAGTGAGTATTTATGTCGCGGGAGGCAAAAATACATGCAAAAATATGCATTTAACATTTTAATTTGATTCGCTTACGCGGTAACGCCATTTTATATTTACCGTTTTTATTTCACAGACAATCAATCATAATTACACAAACCCGCTAGACAAACCCTGCTTTGCCAAACAAACCATTCAAAACCTGGGATGTTTTTTAAAATTATGATGACATGCAGCTTTCGTAGTTTAACCTCAAAGTTCCGTATTGTCCGTGAGGTGGACTAAATGCACATTTACCATGATTTTTTAGCTATAAAAAAATAATTTTACATTGAAAATTTTTTTTTTACATTGAAAATTAATTTTTTAAGTAAAAAAAAAAACGCGGCGTTTTTTTTTTTACTTAAAAAATTAATTTTCAATGTAAAAAAAAAATTTTCAATGTAAAAAACATTATTATTATTATTTCTATTCTTTAATTATAATGACGACGAATACCATTATGAGGGATATCTCTGCGAATTCCTGTGGAAAAGATCGGTGCTCAAAAACAAAGACTCACTCCATTCTTTTTCAAAATTGCTGAAATCTTCTATTTTTTGTTTATTATTTCTATTCTTCAGTTATAATGACGATGAAATCCAACATGATTCGAGTGCCTCAGCTAGACGCTGAAGTGATTCTGATTAGAGGTTAGTTTACATTTTATTATTAATTCTGTCGTGTTTTCTCATAATTACGCGACTCTCATCCCACGAAGATGGCTACGGTCGTTGGTCGTATTTAGCTCTTGTTAATGCATCAGGGATACCAACATAACAGTGACTTACCTAATGGCCGCTGACAGTCGGCAATCGTTTCGCGAAGTGAATTTTGGTTTTACGCAATTGAAAATTAAAATGCATAATTTTCCGCCTCCCGGAATGCAAAAAGTTTCCTTTTATAGTAATTAAGGCGAATCTAAAGTTTTTTTCTAAAAATTATTAATAATACGCGTGGACACCACTTACGAAAATTTACCGTTTTTATTTCTGAAGCACCTTTTTATTTCTGTCAGAAGCACCTTGAGCAACATATAATCCTCAATTTAGCTTTGGTATAACACTGGTTTGTTCACAAACGTTGGTTAATTATATTGATTTCAGTGCATAATGACTTCCCGATTGCCATCGGTGTGGTTGTTCCTGCCAAGGGGGAGTTATATTTCTTGAAAGGGAAAAAATAGAGTAGTTTTTGTTCCCAAATTTTAGTTAATATATTAAATATATTTATTTCAGATATGCAGGCACCAGCAGTGAGATTGTTCCTGCCAAAGTGGTCCCAGGAGTTAACGAAGGTATGTACATTTAGTAAACTTAGGCACACGAAAAAAAGATATTCCGACACCCGAATACCGAATGTGCGTTGAGAAAGGCATTATTAATGAACGGTATGAGTAAATGCGCCTTGAAGGCTTTTACATGTATACTTTATTTTTAGGAGAATACACATAAGTTGTTCAGGAGTAAAATAATAAGAGTTTAGTATATAATAAACTCAACATTAAGAGCATTGTTTGCCTGTGTCCAAACTCGCTTCCCAGTCTTTTTGTTGTCTCTTTCTAACGAAACAATGTATTTGCGGTGTGAGGCGGGTAGGTGGGAAGGGTAAATTCTATGTATTGGTGTCCGGCTGCAGCGCTAGCGAGCAAAATATGGTATTATAGAGTTTTAAGAAAAAGGGCTCGTAATTTTATGCTTCATTATTCGCGCGAAGCCGGGGATATTCCCCTTTTGTTGAGTTTATTAGTATTAACATAATACGCTAATACGGGAGTCTCTCGACATATTCTTTAGTAGTGTTTGTTGGTGGGTCAGCGCAAAAAAATGCGTGAAAAAACATAAACATCATTTTATTGGAGAACACGGGGAGGAATCTTTTTGTTTAGTGCCTTGAAATTAACGGAGACAGTATATTGTTATAGGATAAACGGGAATCGGATGCATGACGTGTGAGGCGGGTAGATGGAAAGGGTAAATTCTATGTAGTGGTGTCTGGCTGCAGCGCCAACGAGCAAAATATGGTATTATGGAGTTTAAAAATGAAATGTTTTTGGACTTCCATGGGACACCCATGTCAAAGACATCTATTCAGTTTCCGGTATTCTTCCAATCACAGTCCTTCCTAAACATGAAATCACAAGCACCATCCTACAAATTACTCAACAATCAACTCACACTAACATCAAGCCACTTTACAATCAAGACATTCACACTCACAATACTCGAAATAGCAATAAAATCCGCATACCTCAAACACACACTACAAAATATGGGATAAATTCTCTGAACTATGTTGCCTATACACTATATAACTCGCTTCCAGATATGTACAAGGGAAATCAGCAAAATAAAAAAGTTCAGAATAATGCTTTAAAAGAATATTTTTTAAATAAGTTTAAGGATGAAACTATGTAAATTTTCTTATCATGTCTCATTTGTCTTGTTTCCTTTTCTCTTCTTCTCTTTTCCATTTATTTGTAATCATAATCATCCACATTTGTATAACCTTGTTCTTTGTTTCTTTAATTATTTTCTATTGTTGTTTGCTCACTCAACCTGTTTTTTTTTAAAATTTATTTTTTGTCTATGTTGTATGTGAAACTTATATTTTTAATATCCATTTTCCAAGTAAAACTGTAACTATTTCCTCACACCCATTAATTTTCCTCCTGTCCTAAAATGAGTTCTGTAACTCATCGGGATTGCTCCAGCAAGTAATAAATACAATAAAAAAAAAAAAAAAAAAAAAAAAAAAAAAAAAGAGCGCGTAATTTCATGCTTGAATATTCGCGCGAAGCCGGGGAAATTCCCCTTTTGTTGAGTTCTTTAGTATTAACGTATACGCTAATACGGGGGTCTCTCGACATATTATTTGATAGTGTTTGTTAGTGGATCCGCGCAAAAAATGCGTGAAAAAACATATACATCATTTTATTGGAGGATATGGGGAATGATATTTTTGTTTAGTGCCTTGAAATTAACGGAAACATTATATTCTTATAGGAGATCTGGGAATCGTATGCATGACGTCAAATCGGAAATTATTAATATATTATAATTAATATTTCATATAACTGAGATGTTAACAATTTTCAACCAGGGAAATCTCCCTGGTTCTGGGGAAAAAAAATATTAAGAAATAAAACCCAAATCATAATTTTTAATGTATGATGTAATTTTTTAACTTTATAGAACATGATATTTAGTCATATTTTCTCATTGAAAAGGAATACTGACATTTTTTAAAAATTATTTATTACAGTTAAATAAATACATTTTTCTCTTCATAACTAAATAATTCAACTCAACTTTAACATAAATTTATACAGTACATGATTAACATATAATTTAAAATATCTAAGCTTTATAAACAACTAACCGGGTAGGTATATACTATATATATACCTTATTTTAAAGTCTTAATTCATTAAAATGCAATAAGCTATTTTATAAATATTGTACAAAAATATTACATAGGTGCATATTCGTAATGAAATAGTCAGACCTAGGTACATTATTTAATAATTTATTGTAATACCTACTACCTACTTACTAACAAAACACATGGGTATGCCAGTGATTTTTCAGTGAGCTAGAGTGCCAAGATTGAAAAAAATGCGACATTATTGGTGTTGTTGAAACTGAAAATGTTATGTGCCGTTTCCACGCTTGCCAAGCCTACGCAAACCTCCACAAACGCCAGCGTGGAAACAGGTCGTTTGTCTTGGCTTGCGTAGGGTTGCGTAGGGTTTGCGTAAGCTTGCAAGAGCTTGCCGCCGATCCAGTCGGGGTCGGATCCAGCGGCAAGCTTCGGCAAACGCTCAGTGTAATTTCAGAACTGACGGCGAATGCACGCCGTTTTTGCTCCATGCGGTATATCGATAATTAACATTACGAGACATATGTATGACGAAAGAGGCATGCCTGACTTATTAAAATGTATAAGAACATAATTTGAATGCACTAATTTAATTTATTGGATTTACCTAAAAAGTCAATATAAATAAATAATCTTTTATTGATGATTTATTATTTATTACAATAAAAAAACATATGATTTTTGTTGGAATAACTTTTTTTTATAATACAAGACAATATTAAATTGTTTTTTTTTATACTTTGCTTGTATTTCAAATAAAAGTATGTTAAACCAAACGCAATAGCCTACACAAATTCGGCGTCCGCCATGCTCGGGTGTTGGTAGCTCACTGACGCAGTCACAAGCGTGTAAACGGCTTCCAAATGCCAGGCGAGATTTGCGTACGCTTGGAGCGTGTGGAAGTTTGCGTAGGCTTGGCAAGCATGGAAATGTACCATAACAATTGCTTTTTTTGACGAATTTCTCTAAAAGTACTTATACCTACATAAAACCGTAAAAAATCGTACAAGTTTGCACAAACAAGCATTTTGCACGACTGGGTTTGTGTTTTCGTGATTATCTCTATCCCAGTGCATCTTCGAGAAAAATTATTATTTCCAATTTTGTAAGTACAGCATAAAATTTCATAAAAGATTTAGGTAAGTATATGTTTTATTTATGAAAATTAGGATTTTACAACTGGCGATCAGTTTATAAAACATATATAAAAAAAATTGGAAGTACCGGAATAATTACGATTGCTACTAGAGATGCCACGAATAGTGGTTTTGCCGAATACCGAATATTCGGCAACCGAATATTCGGCGACACTTAGTACAATTCGCGGGTGATAGGTTCCGACCGGCATCATTGAAGTGCGTGTAGTAACTACGTACTTGTTTCATTTGCGAGTAGGTAGTGTCAAAACGCGCATTATTTGTTGATTGTTACATAAAATTGTGTATAACTTCTGCTTGTTCGCGAAAAGCTTTACAAAATGGCACCATTTAATAAAAAATCACCTATTTGGGAATATTATGAAATTTGTAGTTAGGACAATAAATGTTAAATATTAAATTTATATGCATTTTTTATCATTTTGTATTGGTCATATTGCGAACCATTCGGCCGAATACCGGATAGCAAAAAAAATGGCCTAATACCGAATAGTAGCCGAATATGTTAATTTTAATATGTTAATTTTATAATAATATTTACCCCAACGTGTAACAATCGTAGAAAAATTTTATAACACAATAAAGAAAATGAAGCACCGAATAATCCAAAACCCTCGACATTTGTTAGCCACTCCAATGACAATGTGAGTTCATGTGACTCTGTTTATAATAATAATAATAATAACGTAATATTTGTATAGCGCAGTTTTGTGTCATTTCACTTCAAGTGCGCTTTACTATAATAAATTTAAAAATAATCCTACAGTGTTCCTTACGAGATCATTACAAAATATTTAGATATATAATAATACCTATGAAATAAAGAATATACAGTATTTACAAAACAACGACAAGAGAACAAAGATTAACAAAACAGTGCTGTTATAGCACAGAGGAAAATAATAATATACAAAAACAGTGTTATTGTAGCACAGGACCAAACAAGAACTAAACTAAAATATAATACACTAACTTCTTACAAAAAATTCAAATATTAAACATAAAAGTACAATTAGGAGGAAACCGAAACCAAACGATTACCGGATACTTGAGAACATGACTTATTACTTGTATTGAAAAGATGTTAGGATTCATGAATGGTACAATTTTTTAAATAATTTTGTTTTTAAAGCCCGTTTAAATTCTGCCAAATTCTGGATATTAGTAAGAGCTGAGGGAAGTTTATTCCAAATGAGAGGGCCAGTTACACAAAAAAAGCGATCATAGTAAACGGCTCGATTTGACCTCGATTTCTGTCTCAGTAGTATTGATGGGCATACCGCCAACTGGTTTAGGTATATCAGATTTTATAATATCTGTTTTTCCGCAAAGTTTACATAAAAAGTAAAATTCACTATACAATCCATTCCTAATTTCCTTTTGAAAACAAAAGTGTGAAAAATTGCAATCAAAGGGAGAATGATCAATTTTTGACAAAGAGTCAAATAAAAGCTCGACGTTAAAAATTCTTCTGCCTACTAAAGTCGCTGAAACACTGTGGTTTGTATCATTTTCTTCTTCAACCTCTACCTCAAAAGAATCACTGTAATCGCTGGAATCGGAACGGTTGAATTCAATATCTGACATATTCTGCCACGATATTTCAGGCACAATCATATCGGTACTGAAAGAAAAAATTAGGCATTACTCCATGAAAACATAATATCGCATTAGACTGTCAGGCAATGGGTATAATGACTGTACTTATAAATTCAACCAAATAGTACATGAGTCTAGAAATTATTGGCAAAAATGGAGTCACAGAATTACACCAACAATCAGAACCCCTATGAGAAAATGGCTTAGGGGATCGCCGTTTTTTTAGCACCCCCCTCCTCCCCCAAATTTATATTTCACTAATTATCGTAGAAAATATTTAAGAAATAAAAGCTGAACCGCAAAAATTTAACTCAAACTAAATACAAGTTTCTTGATTTTATTGAATAGGTACATTCTCGAATGTTTGTTCCTGTAAAAATGAAAATATTTTCTTACTGTTTGCTCGAAATCCCATCATTTACATCGAAGTCAGCATCGAATAAATCTTTCTTGGGAGATGTACCCTGGGAAACTTCAACATCATTTACGAAGGAACTGAAAGAAAAAAAATAACATTTATCAAAAATTAATTTTATTAAAAACACCAATCTACGTTTTCGAATAGATAATTTAAGATTTACCGATTATTTGTCTACCATAGAGAATATTAAAAACACATACGAATGCGGGACGCTTTAGATCATAGGTTCTCAACCTGGGCGATAACGCCCCTTTGGAGGCTTTTCTAACTCTCAGGGGGGCGCGGGCGGTAGATAGCCTCAGAGAAACCCATCCCACCCCATCCTATCTTGCACCATCCCATGTCATCAGGGGCTATCCATCCACAAAAATATTTTCCCTATCCCATTACGCCCCCTCCGTTGGCAAATGCAACTCTGTCATGGTATCCCATTACGCCCCCTCCATTCGGATTCACGAGGCGCCAGAATAAAAAAATTGTTCTCTGAGTGGGCGGTGGGCTGATTTGCTTGACTATTTTATTAAATATTGCAATACGGGACTACAACTGTAGTGTTTGCCGCCTTAGACATGGCAAATAAATTTTATATGATTAATTTGTGTTATTTCACAATTAATTCATTTAAAATAATATAGGATATTTGCGGCACTTTTTAGAGTGGAAGATACTTTCAGTATCGCCCTGGTAAGACCACCATTCAGAATTGAAACGTTGCTTTAATTTGCTTTAGCCGTGTCTGGTGACCAGATCTGAATGGTCAGGTATTTCCTTACCTTCCTCTCCACCATCTCCTTTCCCTCCCCATACTTTCAGCCTCACAACATACCCCAATTGGGGATGCCCTAGTCTCACTGGCTACAGACGGAAGCAGTTGGGACTCTTGTGCGGTATTTATATTTAAATAAAAAAGGTCTTAAGAAATAAAAGTTGAACCGCAAAAATGTAACTCCAACTAAACATCTTGACGTCTTTGTATACATTCTCGATTTTTTTGTTTTTGTGAAAAATATATTTTTTACTTACGGTTTGCTTGAAATCCAATCATTTACATCGATGTCAGCATCAAATAAATCTTTCTTGGGAGACGTACCCTGGGTAACTTCAACACCATTTACGGAGGAACTGAAAATAAAATTACATTATATTCCTACTGTAAAAAAATTGTGAAGTATAATTTAAAAAAATAATAATGTAGTTAATTTTATATCACCTGTTCCGTGTTCTTTCTGACTTTTTAACATTGCATTTTCTCTTTTTGCGGTGCCAGCTGGGTGGCTTACCGTGTGTCCACTTTCGACCTAAAACACAATTAATATTTTAAATAATCAATAAGGTGTATCCTAAACTATTGATAAATTCATAATATAATTAATCACCATTATTAAAAATTCTCAAATTGTTATTACTTACCCATGTTTAAACAAAATATTGGCGATTATCGTAAAAATCCAACAAAATCGCCTTGTGGATAGTTGCAAGGAATCGCGAACGAACAGCGAAGCCAAATGCAAGCAGTGTCTTGACTAGACACACACACCCCCAGATACACCGATTGTTGATGTATGACGAATGAGAAGATATCTTTGCATGTATGTGTTCGTTTGCCGGGCGATACGAGTCTTTTCCCTGCCCGCACCTCTCCCGCCGCCCCGCTCGGAACACAAATGCGTAAACGAGACAACGGATAGAAGCTTGCGAATTTTTGTCGAATTCGCGTCTAACTTAATTTGGGTTTTGACGCAAATAAAACTTTTTTTAGTGTAGAATCAAATTTTATTGTATTCTTCATCATATGCCTGAGTCAGGATGTGGAGAGATTTTTCAAAAATAGCATCCATTCAGTCACAAAATATTTCCAAAGTTGCCTCCTAAATTCATGGATAAATGGTCTTGTTTGGGGCCTATATTTTATAATTAAAAGCAAAAATCGAGATTCGGATCCACATCCTTACTTTATATATGCCTAACCTATCTATTAAAAAAAAAAAAAAAACAATTAGTTTCATATTTTAGCCGTAAAATTAAATCAAAATTTTGTATGAAACAGGCCGCGCATGCGTTCCTCTTAACATTACTCCTTACTATTTTGGTTGAAAGGGAATAGTAATTCTACATTTTGTTCATCTAACACATAGATTCTCAACCTTTTTTTGCCCACCGCCCCCTTTGACAATATTTTTTTTTCTGGCGCCCCCCAACTGCTTTTACATACCATCTTGGGGGGGGGGGGGGGGAGGGAGATGGGTTATGTCTCCTATCCTATTTCTGAGAAGAAGATTGTTAATTAAAACGCGTACTTAATTATATAGAGAAGTATTTTTATTAACATAGAAAAGGTGTTGAATTTATAACTTATTTAATGTGATGGTTGAATTTGATGCGTTTTAAGAAGTTTGTTTATATTAGGCTCGATTTTACTTAAAAACAAACGTAAGTCGCCGCGTTCAGTAATATGGAGCCTATTTCTTTTTTTGGTTACCAACGTTGCTCCAGCACTGAATCCACGTTCAGCTAAATAGGACGGTGGGAATGCTATTAAAAATCGCTGAACTATCGACCATAATCCTGAGTACAGTTTCGAAATCGGCTTCTGCAGCCAAAACTCTTGGTAGCCATTCTTAAATTTAATTTTTAATTCCTCATATGTCGTCAGTTCTATTAGTTCTTCTTCTAATTGTAATGATCCTGCTGTGTTGACATTTGAAAAAGGATCCAAAACCCTATCTGGTATTTCCATGTTTAAAATATCCTGGAATCGTTCCTTGAAATCACTGTGGAGGTTTTCCAAGTGTTGACTGTAAACAAGCAAGTAGTCGTTCTTGAATGATACTGCTGATAAATTTGGGAAGTTATTAAATTCCCGTCTGCCGATATTTCTTTTGTATAATAGCAGTTTGGATACAAAAGCTGCAACACAATTTTTTGTCTTAATCAAATTTAAGTCGTCGCCTTGAAGTTGGAGATTGACATCATTACACAATTTATACAGGTCTGTCAAGTACGCAATATCGTTCTTCGATGAGGTGAGGTTGTCGCGCAATTCTGAGTCTTTGCTTCCTAGGAACTCTATCACAGACTCAAACAGATTGTAAAATCGAGTCAAACATGAACCTTTTGACAGCCAGCGCACCTCTGTGTGAAGCAGCAATCGGTTGAAATCTTCATCATTGGCAATGCAAAGCTGTCCAAATAATCTGTCATTCAATGAGTTACTTCTGATTTTATTAACTGCTCTGATAACATATTGCAGTGATGTATAAGGGCGTTCACTCAGATTTTTCGCAACCAAATGCTGGCGATGAATTACGCAAAGCACAGCAAGCAAGTCAGGAACTTTATTTTTTAAGCACGCTATGAAGCCTTTGTGACGCCCTGTCATAGCTGGGGCGCCATCCATAGCAGCTGATAAAATATTATTTAAAGGAATTTTCTTTTCGTCACAAAACTTTTACAGTGTATTAAATATGGTTTCTCCTTTTGTACCTGTTTCCAAATTTGTAACAAACAATAATTCTTGACATATTTTCTCATCTTTGATGTATCTCACGTATGGCAATAACAATGCTTCATTGGTTAGTAAAGTGGACTCATCCAGCTGAATTGAAAATCAACAAGACTGCAGATGATTGCACAATGATTCTTCAATGTTTTCAGCCATTTCATCAATATTGAACTATTGCTCAAAGGAATTTTTCGGATAATATCTGCAGCTGGTTTATGGAGCACAGTGGTTATTACTTCTTTTACTGCTGGTAAAATTAAATCATCCCCAATAGTATGTGGTTTACCTGTTTTAGCAATCAACAATGAGATATTGTACGAAGCTCGAGGTCCATCATCGTCTTGCTTAGAAGCTGTCGAAAATTGTTTTGATATGTTTGGTTGAATTTCGTACTTCTTTTTCATGTCTTGAAAATAGGTCACATATTTGTCTTTCTTATCCGGGTGGATTTTATTAAAATGATCTTGAAGCCTAGAAGGCTTCATCGCTTAATTTGAAAATGTTTTTCGACAAATACGGCACATTGGCGATGATGGATTTGTAGGATTTTCGATAAATCCGTATTTAAAATAATCCACACCATATTGCCGTATGAGAATATAGGGTAATATATACAAGTAATCCCGTTGTATGAGATATTTCACGTGAAATCGGATTTAAATTTTAAAAAAAAATTATTCTAATCAACAAATTAAAATTTTCATTCATAAAATTTAATGTAGATCTAAATGTAACGGGATATATCAGTTCAATTTTCATTCACTTCCCGAACTCTCGAATGAATTTTCGCAAACGTGATAAAAATGATTAAAATACACACAATAACAAAAATTACCCATTAAAGTTTAATTTCCTTTATTAGTATGTGATTAGCGTGTTTCGTTTGTCTTTTTTTAACCATATTTTTTTACTTGCCAACGCCCCCCTGTGCCATCTCAACGCCCCCCAATTGTCTCTGGATCTTCTACCGCCCCCCTAAAGGTCTAAAACGCCCCCAAGGGGGCGTTATCGCCCACGTTGAGAACCTATGATCTAACATGTAGATTTCTTCTTCCATTCCTTCAAGAACTAAGATACATATTTTTATTTTCAGATGTAAGCATTCCTGTGAGACCCGGCACCGGCAGTAGTCATGCATTCGCAACACACCAAAATGAACATTTTAAACGTAAGCATTTTTATAGCTTTTTGTTTGTAAATGTTTTGGTATATTTTTTTATGAAAAATGTAATAATTTTTCTCAAATATTGTCTTTCTAGGTAATAGGAAGAGTATTTTAACTTATATCAGAACGCAGCCCTGACTCCCAGGAAGAAGAAGGTGAATATGGAAATTTTGAAGACCAGGCGTCGGCTGCAATATGTCCAGTGTAAGAATTGCTCGTTGAAGAAACGTTTGATGATAGCAACTCGATATAGAGTAAGAAACAGCTTGGAAGATTCTCTTTCAAGTTCAATCCCCATTCTCTCTAGATTCATTTTAGCACAAGCTAAACTTAGCCCACGTCACAAAAAAGGACGGAGATACAGCAAAGAAGACAAGTTGCACTTGCTGTTTACAAGGTAGGACCAAAATCTTACCGATTGTTGCAACTGGACTGATGGCTCCGCTCATCCTCGGCGGGACTGCCTTAAATCTTCTTCCTTTATATTAAGAGTGTATAAGCAGAGAAACCAGAAATATGTCATTTTTAAATCAGTGGTTAGACGTATTGACTCTTTTCCACAAAAAACTATAAAAGGATTTCAAAAGATTGTTCTTTTATCTAGTAAACGTATCTTTTAGATTTTGAGAAAAAATGTTTATTTTTAGAATAATAAGGTTATACCATAGGTCGTTCGCAGATTTGTTCAATTTTCAAAAAAGTACATTTATTATACAACACCCATTTCAAATCATATAATCATGCAGTAAAATAAATCAATACATTAGCTGGTAAACCTATTTTTCAGAATTTTAATTTTAGTTTAAATAAAATTATTAAAAAATATATACGGACATGTGTTTCTTGACGAAAATTGGTCGGTTTGTGCATTTATTTGTGCACTTACAAACAAATATATTTCGGATTTTTTTACATACTTATTTTGCTAAGACGTTATTGACAAATCATAAATAATTTGATCGTAAAATAATTTCAGGAAGTATTTAATTTTAAATAATTTTGAACATCGCATTTCACCATTTTTATCGCAGCCCGTAAACACAAATTTCAGATTTCATTACGGGCCCAAACGCGGCCAGGAGAGCACGTCTTCGCGACGCTTTGAATAATAATATTTGGAAATGAAATTTGAAAACGAAATTTGAAATAAACACGAATTCCTTGATTCACGTTTGTTAAATCTACAGGGTTGCCCGAATGCAATTTTTCATGTTCATTGAATATTTTTATGCAAAAATTTTTATAATTTCGAATATTTTTTTTATTTTAAATTATTCTTGTGTGAATACCGCACAAGAGTCCCAACTGCTCCAAAATATTTTTTGGGGTAAATCTTTTTTACGCACGCTCGACACTTGAGGGTAAACTGGTGAATGGGTTACGAAAAGTGGTGATTGTTACGAAAAATGACATGCGAACGGTAATCAATGCGAACGGTGATCGATTGCTCGGCGGGTCGGGCCTTTACGCACGCTTGTTTTTCGTGTTATTGTTATATTGTTAATGGACTATTTGTCCATAAATAAATAAATAAATTATAAACAGCGGGTACCCGGCATGCGTTTCAAGGGCACTGTAACCTCGCGGTCAACTAAACTGTTATGGTTCCATCACAAGTCACGGGAATTATAATGCAAGCGCCTGCACTATATAACATTATATACAGCGGGTACCCGGCATGCGTTGAAAGGCCACTCAAAGAAAGAAAGGGTTTGTGCGCTTTAATTCTGTTTGTTGAAGTGCTTATTATTAATTATGCACACAAATAAATATTTTAAAATGCGACATTTTTTACAATCCAACTGAATACTACTCTTTTTTTTCATGAATACTGCACAAGAGTCCCAACTGTTCTCGTCTGGAGCCAGTGGGACTATTGCATCCCCAATTTGGGGTATGTTGTAAGACTGAAGGTAGTGGGGAGGGGAAGGATATTAGTCCAGTCAGCCTGTGTTTTTATATGTAACTAAATAGTATAAAGCTAATTTTTTCCCCATCGACTACTATCATCTAGACAAGTGTTTAGCAAAAAGTCCCCGCCCCTACCCCTCTTGCCTCCCCCCCTGTGCCCCCCCAAACATGAAAAGTGTAAGGGTTTCGTAAATCGCGTCTATCTCAATTACTAAACAACATATCGGATTGAAATTTTTTTTATTCTCTTTGCTGTAACGTTTTCTACAAACAAAGTTCAGTTAACTTTCGTCGTAACTTTTACCGTTTGTTTGTAATTCGTATGATAAGGTAAAAATTTGTATATTTTTTGGCACATAATTTTACATTTTGTCACAGAACTTTTCAGGCCGACATTTTATAAAAAAATATTTCCTACAAAAGTTGTAGCCCCTATTATTACCTTTAAAATGATATAAAATAGTACTTACTTTGTTGGAGATCCAGCAAGATTATCATGGCGGGTTCGGTCGAGGTGGGGCCGGCCGGCGCGGCGTTGCAATGCAGATATTGTTGTATAGTGATAGTGTTTTTTATCTTCAAGGTACACTATTGCATTTTCCATAAATAAAACTAATCGAGTCTCGGTGAAACCTAAATTCCCCACTTTTTAAATTTGTTTCAAATAATAATAAGTCCTTGTATACTGCGAAAATAGGTATTTTAAATAGTTTTTGGTTTGAAAATGCATGTAATATTTTTTAAAGATGTTATTTTAGAACAAAATAATTGCGGTATCTTAATCTGATCATATCCTAAACTTCCATGAGAGGTTCTTCATTTTCCTCGACTTCAACCAAAGTTACATTGCTGCATGATCCACCACAGCTCCCGCACATTTCTGTGCAATCAAGTGATGCTTTAAAGCAGCTACAATTATTTTTGCAAGCCTTTTTGCAGTTGCAGGAAACTAAGTTTATAACTTCTTCAGGTGCCGGTGGTTTTTATATATTTTTTGTATGTTCGATAGGCGTGTTGTTCAGCAGCATCAGATGTTGGAGGGAGGGACGCCATGTTAAATTTGGATTTTAATGACATTTTTGCAACAGCTTTAAGGTACATTGAATATCTACTGTCATTCAGACTTGCAGACCTTGTGCATCCATATAGTTTCAAGACAAAAGCCTCTCCTACCTCTTTGAGAATATTTTTGTCTGCCTGTTTTTCATAAAACTGTAAAACTTTTGTGCGGAGATCATTTGATGAACTTAGCAATTTGTACGCGTTAATTTTGCCTTTGCCGAATAAATAAGATGTGGTATCACATCCTGTGATAGCATGCAAAAATAATACCACATCCTTCATATCACCAATCTCTTCACGAATCTTGCTGATGTCATACGTTGATGGTGTGCCAGAGGGTTTGTGAAAGAATAGTTGCACATTTTGACACTGTGGTAGCCCTAACAATATAACGAAAAGATCAGTATCCTGTCCGACAACAACTACAGGCCTCCCACTTTGAATCTGGGAGACATCTATTGCTCTTCCGACCACTTTAGTATCTGCATCTTCCTCCGCCACAATGGTTGGAATGTTTGCTTCATTAAGCTTCTGAGAGAGCTGTTCAATAAGCTGGCTTTTGTTTTTTGGATTTGCCAAAAATTCATTTTGCTTCACAGAGCATTCCATATTAACGTTGAATTTCATTTCTAGAGATGTTTTTTTACATAAAAATAATAAAAAGATACTGATCTTTTCGTTCTATTGTTAGGGCTACCACAGTGTCCAAAATGTGCAACTATTCTTTCACAAACCCTCTGGCACACCATCAACGTATGACATCAGCAAGATTCGTGAAGAGATTGGTGATATGAAGGATGTGGTATTATTTTTGCATGCTATCACAGGATGTGATACCACATCTTATTTATTCGGCAAAGGCAAAATTAACGCGTACAAATTGCTAAGTTCATCAAATGATCTCCGCACAAAAGTTTTACAGTTTTATGAAAAACAGGCAGACAAAAATATTCTCAAAGAGGTAGGAGAGGCTTTTGTCTTGAAACTATATGGATGCACAAGGTCTGCAAGTCTGAATGACAGTAGATATTCAATGTACCTTAACCTTTCCGGGAGTAAGTTTCGCAACGCTGGCCGTGCCTTGGGGAGTGAGTTTTTTTTTTATTTAAAAAAAATATTTTTTTTAATTAAATATATGCTTTATGATAGTATCAATGACCCAAAAATGGTAAAAAAAATCGTACTCACCATTTTCAGCTTTTATCGCCAAAAATTCGTAATTGTTTTTCAGGGGTCACAAACCACTGGCACATGAACAAAACGGTAAAAAATGTATACAACACTATTACTTTCACTTAACCCTTGGCACATGAACAAAACGGTAAAAAATGTATATAACACAATTATTTTCACTTAACACTTGGCATATGAACAAAACGGTAATAAATGTGTATAACACAATTATTTTCATTTAACACTTGGCACATGAACAAAACGGTACAAAATGCACATAACAGAATAATTATCACTATCATTGAAACTTATATGGAGAAAACTTTAAACTATGTATGCACATAAAAATAAATATTCAATTAATAATTTTTTTTTGTGTGGAAATCTATGAAACACGGATGTACACAAAGAGCAACATCACACTCATAACACATGTTTTAGTTTGTAGTTTCTTTCTTTTGAGGTTTCCTTAACGATGTATGTGTGCACACAAAACAAAACAAAATATTAAATTCAAACGCAAATGCTCAGATATACCGGAAAAAGTTTTTTTTTTACCGTTTGACACGTGGTTGGGTCACAAGAAAGGTTAAAATTTTAAAAACTATGAAAATTATATGTTGACACAATGTGATGCACTTTACCATTAACTTATAATCACATTAAAAACACAAAAACATCAAATTCAAACACAAGTGCTCAGATATACCACAAAAAAGTTATTTTTTTACCGTTTGACACGTGGTTAGGTTGCAAGAAAGGTTAAAAGATTGAAAACTACTCAAATTATTTGTTGACACAATGTGATGCACTTTACCATTAACTTATAATCACATTAAAACACAAAAACATCAAATTCAAACACAAATGCTCAGATATATCACAAAAAAGTTATTTTTTTCACGTGGTTGGGTCGCAAGAAAGGTTAAAAGTTTGAAAACTATTCAAATTATTTGTTGACACAATGTTTTGCACTTTGTTACGAACTTAAAATCACACTAAAAACATCAAATCCAATCTCTAATGCTCAGATAAACCAGCAAACTATTAACAATCGGCGAGAAAAACGTCAAAACGCGTGGGCGCCGAAATCAACGGTTGAAGATATCTGTATAAGTTCGAACTTGTATGTGTGACGTCATCAAAAATAAAGAATTCTCAATATCTCTGTCGATAATGAAGTTAAACGTATAAAAATGGTGTAAAGTTATAGCAATATGTCAAGAGATGGCAGTACGATGTAAATTTACAGCATATAGGCGCCAAATTTAAGTTTGCGATGCTTGACGGCTATGTACGTCCATACTCCTTTGCAGAAAGCGCGCCTTGACGTTCAAATCCGTCCATACTCCCGGAAAGGTTAAAGCTGTTGCAAAAATGTCATTAAAATCCAAATTTAACATGGCGTCCCTCCCTCCAACATCTGATGCTGCTGAACAACACGCCTATCGAACATACAAAAAATATATAAAAACCACCGGCACCTGAAGAAGTTATAAACTTAGTTTCCTGCAACTGCAAAAAGGCTTGCAAAAATAATTGTAGCTGCTTTAAAGCATCACTTGATTGCACAGAAATGTGCGGGAGCTGTGGTGGATCATGCAGCAATGTAACTTTGGTTGAAGTCGAGGAAAATGAAGAACCTCTCATGGAAGTTTAGGATATGATCAGATTAAGATACCGCAATTATTTTGTTCTAAAATAACATCTTTAAAAAATATTACATGCATTTTCAAACCAAAAACTATTTAAAATACCTATTTTCGCTGTATACAAGGACTTATTATTATTTGAAACAAATTTAAAAAGTGGGGAATTTAGGTTTCACCGAGACTCGATTAGTTTTATTTATGGAAAATGCAATAGTGTACCTTGAAGATAAAAAACACTATCACTATACAACAATATCTGCATTGCAACGCCGCGCCGGCCGGCCCCACCTCGACCGAACCCGCCATGATAATCTTGCTGGATCTCCAACAAAGTAAGTACTATTTTATATCATTTTAAAGGTAATAATAGGGGCTACAACTTTTGTAGGAAATATTTTTTTATAAAATGTCGGCCTGAAAAGTTCTGTGACAAAATGTAAAATTATGTGCCAAAAAATATACAAATTTTTACCTTATCATACGAATTACAAACAAACGGTAAAAGTTACGACGAAAGTTAACTGAATTTTTTTTTTGTAGAAAATGTTACAGCAAAGAGAATAAAAAAAATTCCAATCCGATATGTTGTTTAATAATTGAGATAGACGCGATTTACGAAACCCTTACACTTTTCATGTTTGGGGGGGCACAGGGGGGGAAGCAAGGGGGGTAGGGGCGGGGACTTTTTTCTAAACACTTGTCTCAATGGTAGTAGTCGATGGGGAAAAAATTAGCTTTATACTATTTAGTTGGTCTAAATGGTGTTCTACGACACAGGCTGACTGGACTATATAGGGAAGAAGAAGGTGGGGAAGTATCTGGCTATTCAGGGGGGTTACTCCCTATCTTCCACAGCGTTCGTACGGTTCAGAGTAAAGTTTCCGTGTCATATCACAGTTTACTGTGAAAACTGCACTCTGTATCTCTCCATCACGAATGGGTTTAGAAAAGCGTCGATTGGCGTCGGTATGGTTGACCATAAATAGACTTTCACACTCTACATAGAAATAATGTGGATTGTCTATGCGCCTAAAGTCTATGGTTTGCTAATTTGTTTGACTATGGTTCATATTTGACAGTTTTGACAATCTTCGAGGAGCGCAAGCAAAGAGGCGGGAATTTGACCATTGTGTTTCGTGTTGTTTTTTTTATATGTCTGCTGCAATGAACGTAAGTTATATGATTATTTAGTACATTCATGTTTATTTTGTGTACATTGATAAATGTGTTTCGTGCGATAATTATTAGCATAAAAATAAAAAAGACATTATAACCTCCGAGTGTTTTAAGAATGGCGGTTGGTGTTTTACATATTTGTAAATTTCTCTTCACTCATCAAATAAACATAATTAATGTTGTTTTTATAGATATTTTATTGTTCAAATAATATGTTTAGGTATGTTTTATGTTTTTTACTGCGGTCAATTGTGCCATTTGAATTATTTATGTAAGAAACGTGATTATTATAGTATCCGGTTGACGGTGGCAAAACGATTGTAGAATGTATGGCGAGCGATATGAATTTTCGTTTTGCCACCGCCAGCGGAATACTATCATTGCCAACCGCATTTGCATGTTTTTATTCATTGCATTATTAGTTTTAAATTAATAATAATAATGTATATTAATAATTCTTCTACAGAATAAAAGGGCTACGAGCTACATCATTGGGCGGGAACCAATTGAAGGGATAGCGGTGACATATGAGACGCTGCCTGTGCCGTGGGTATGTTTCAGACTATTATTTTATATTATATTTTAATATGGATGGTGAAACCCTGATAAAAAGTTCATTGCTTTTTTGCAGAATTAAATTGAAATGGAACTCCTCGAAGAAGATGAAGTGTTGTCCGCGATGCCTGGGCCGGTGCCGACAGAAGTTTTGCCCGTAATGCGTGGACCGTCCGGCGTCAAAAGAAAGGCCTCCGACCAAGAGCTTTGTAAGTACTTACAATTAAATATCTTAGGGTGAATGGGAATAATGTTATGAAAAAACTAACTAACCATCACGCCGTTTCAACGCAGGGATAGGCAGAGAGGTCGGACCGCCAAAAAACTCGGCCTTCCCACACATTCATGCATCGTCTCATATATTCTCTTCTATTATTCTGACTCTTGACATGGCCCGTCTCAAGTATCTGATTCACTTGATCGTGTCATGTCTTCATTGGGCGTCCCCGACTTCTTCTACCATTCACATTTGTATCATATATTCTTCTTCCACCACTTTCTTAATTCATTCCCTCTACATGCCCAAACCATCTGAGGGTCCCTTTCTTTTACTCATTACGCTTACATCAGCCTTGCATTCTTTGCGGATCTCTACATTTCTCATACGATCATACGTGGTGGGATCTCATTTCAACAGCATTCAGTCTGCTTTCATCCTTCCTCTGACAGTGCCATGCCTCACTGCCATACATCAGGATGGGCACCAGGACTCCATTGTGGACTGCTAGCTTTGCTTCTTTTGAGAGTTTTTTTATTAGCGCCAACAGCATTCAGTCCTCCATTAATATAGTTACTCGCATTTACCCTTCTTTCAATTTCTCTATCAGCCTTTCCATCTCTCGTGATGTTATGATATTATTTTTAATATTATTAATATTTTACTTTCAGGTAGTAAAACAGCCATGACGGAGAAGTTCCTCAATGAGGAGGAACTGAAAAATATCAATCTACAGGAAAAGAGCACCATCGAGAGGGAGAAGCTCCTGCTTGAGAAGGAGAAGCTCCTGCTCGAGAAGGAGAAGCTCCTGCACAAGGGAAGGACAGGCAGCCATACGCGCTTCTTCTGGTTCTATACATTATCCAATCATCCCTTTCATTATATTTCATATTCAGTAAATTACAAAGTTCACATTGGGATTCAAAGCTTTTCCTAGAAGCGTCGAGTCATAAATAAATTCCCAAGTTATTTGAAAACGACAAGAGATCTTTTAATTTATTATAACCTTTCCTACATTTATTCTATCAGTGACAACGATAGTTGTCTTGAATCGAGTCTGTGAACACGAGACCCTGCCGATTGAGCTAGCTGGGGAGACTTGTGAGTATAAACTTGGTTTTGTAAGTATTCAAACTGAACATTATGTTGTTGTTCATTATCAATTTGCCTATAAATCGGTAATCAAGCGGTTCGATACCGTAATTACGTAAAACTCAAGTGTAAGAAAGATAGAGCGTATGCTAAATGAGTTAGAACCAAAGAGTAGTAAGTATGTACGCAAAATTTCGACAGGCGACTTTAACAGAGCTGTTGAAATGAAAGTGTAAGATATAATTTATTTATTTACTATTGTGACCATGAGGCTTTTACATTAAGTAATAATGTTTAAAAAAAATTACACAAGGGTTAGTAACAAACAATGGGATGAAGCAAAAATTCTTTGAAGGGTTTAAAGTCAAAAGCCTTCGTTATGACGGCGTTTTTTTCCTGGTGTTTTTGGGGTTGTGTCTTGAAGTACTTTCTTGAATTTTAGCAACACCGACGTGCCTTCATTGGCCCAAATTTCGGTGGGAGGGGAAGGACAGGCAGCCATACGCGCTTCTTCTGGTTCTATACATTATCCAATCATCCCTTATAATTCTATCATATATAATTATAACGTATGTAATTCACCTATGTAATTATACATTATCCAATCATCCCTTTCATTATATTTTATATTCAGTAAATTACAAAGTTCACATTGGGATTCAAAGCTTTTCCTAGAAGCGTCGAGTCATAAATAAATTCCCAAGTTATTTGAAAACGACAAGAGATCTTTTAATTTATTATAACCTTTCCTACATTTATTCTATCAGTGACAACGATATGTTGTTGTTCATTATTAATTTGCCTATAAATCAGTAATCAGGTGGTTCGATACCTTAATTACATAAAACTCAAGTGTAAGAAAGATAGAGCGTATGCTAAATGAGTTAGAACCAAAGAGTAGAAAGTATGTACGCAAAATTTCGACAGGCGACTTTAACAGAGCTGTTGAAATGAAAGTGTAAGATATAATTTATTTATTTACTATTGTGATTTACTATTGTAATAATGTTTAAAAAAAATTACACACTGGTTAGTAGTACTCAATAATGTAGATGACATTTGTTAGGTACTGAGATTCGGTTTCGAACCGTTCTTAAATTAATTAACCAACGCTAATTTACTTACACCGCTGATAACTCAATACTTACTTATATTCGACTAGCTTGGGTGTCCTCAGTTCAGCTTTGATACGACTTGAATAACCACTGCTAGGTTGCAGTTAAAACAAAATACAGGAAAACACAAAAATATTGGGACAATTGTAAATAAAAGGGTTCTCTTTTGCTATTAGAAAAAGGTTATATTTTCAGAAAGGACTCTAGGCCAGGAAAAGCTTAAATCCCTGTGAGAATGGGAGAATTTCGTGACATAAAAGTGTCAGAAAAACATCATCCGCACAGAGATTTGCATTAAAAACCTGGCAACAAAGTTACATAATTTACATAAATTCAGTGTACATAGCAATCGCAGAAACATAATGGAGTGGCCAGGCTAGTGTCTGGAACACAGGTAAACGCAACTCTTCATACAGCGCCGAGCATCGAGAGTGAGTCTGGGTGGCGCTAGTAACAGGGATCGCGGTCCTTAGCAATAAGGGCACGACTCACGGGAAGCGATAACATGAAAGGAAAAAAAATAACAAAGTGATTAGAAAATTAAGGCATCCAAAACGATAGGCCGTTCTGTGGTCTGTAAGGCTACCGGACAATGACCAGGGAATAGCAATTATTAAAAAAAGGATTTTCTATAAAGATTTTTAAGAAAGAGGTCAATCAAAACTATTCATGTGAGTGTAGGAAGTAAACATGTATAGCAGATAATAATATAAGCTCAAATGCCAGAACCGAGGATGTGATTATTGAAGAAATAAGTATTGAATTGGATTAAAAAAAAAAGTGAACTTGGATATATGGTTAGAGGTACTTAAATTTGGCGATTGAGAGTCTCAACAAGCTCTCGTTGAGTTATCCGACCTTGCCTAAGGTTATCGTTGTGTTGATCGATAACATTAACCACTTCTCTAAAATCATCTTCAATGATCACATCCTCTGGTTCTGGCATTCGAGCTTCAATGGCCATATTGTGAAGAACAGCACATGCATTGACTACCTTCCCTGCCATTTCTGGCGTATAATGTAGAACACGATGTTTTAGGAGACAGCGCCATCTTCCTTTTAAAATCCCAAAGCAGCGTTCTATGCAATTTCTGACTCTGCAATGCATTTTTGTAAAATGGTCCTCTGGTGATCCCGGTGCCGCGTTTAAAATGGGAGTCATCATGTATGGCCTAAGTGGGAATGCTGAGTCTCCTGAAATATTCAATTTATTTTAAAACATTTTTTTTTTAAAACAAAAATAATTAAAAATTGCAAACTTTAACAAATATTTATGTATTCATAAAAGAAATTTACCTAAAAGCCAGAAAGTCTCTCGGTTATTTGCTTCTTCCAAGTGTGGTTTTATGGCCATCATTTGCCATATATGTGCATCGTGCGATGCACCTCCATACCTCGCATTTATCGCAATTATTTTTAACTTGGAATCGCAAATCTGTAGGGTGGAATAATAGTGTGATATATTATATGATCAGCTATTCTGTAAACATTTGAATAAAGGATATATTTATTTACCATGAGAGCATTCATCGAGTGGAAACCCTTTCGGTTGAAGTAGGCCTCTTCATGTACCTTTGGTTTAACAATGGCGACGTGCGTCCCGTCTACGCATCCAATTACTCCGGGAAAATTAAATTTTTCTATAAACCTGAAATATATACAATTTAAATGCTTAAAATAGATATTTTCAGAAGAAAACTTCTTCTCACAGGTTTTCACTTTGTGATGGCATTATTTATTTTATGAAAAGACAAACAGCTTTGTTTACATCATGCAAACGTGAATGGTAGAAGAAGTCGGGGATGCCCGAGGAAGGCATGGCACGATCAAGTGAATCAGATACTTGAGTCGGGCCATGTCAAAATTCAGTTGGCTGTTCATATAACTATTTTATTTTTTGTACACACATATTCTCTGAATGGCTATGCTTTTCATAAGATTAGTAAAAATACATATATGAAAAAATACATATGTTTTGGTTCGATTAGAATGAATATTGTATTTTATTAATACTGTCATTGCAATATGCATGTATCATACACCATGTAATTGCTATTGTTACTATGTGTTTGTTTATCAATAGGTATATATTTTACCATTTCTCCTTTATTGTATGTGTTCTAAATGTGTAATCTTCTCTGTAATTATGTAAGACTTATGTTTTCCTCTATGTACAAATATAAAATATCACACCACATACATAATTTGTTTTTGTAATTATTATTGTTCCTCCCTTCAACTTCGATAGATACGACATGCTATAAAATTAATATTAGGTACGAAAGACGGCAAAGGTAAAAGGGTTAGAACAAAAAGGCACTAAGTCGGTGGTGATATTGGTTTCCATTCAAATCTACATGAAAAAACCCTTGACTCTGTGCAGAAACGGGCTGTCCGTTTGAAAGATTCTCCTAACTTTACAAACGGATTGCAATCTTTAGAGCACAGGCGTCGGGTAGGAATCCTGTGCTATCCTTGTTCTACCAGCATTTTATTGGAAGATGCTCCGAGGAACTAGTGTCCTTGATCCTTTCGGCACCGGTGCATAGTCGGGAAATAAGCCAAAAGCGCACCCAACACGGTTGACATTTCAACAGAGATGAAATATTACATAAAATAATTACACATTAGCTAGCCCATCATCGGAATATGCCACAAAATATAATAAATCTGAACATACCCTTGTTTTACAGCATTCCTTTCTTGCTGCGTTATTGGGAACTTGACATGCCTATGCATGATTCGGTTTATAGCCGACACTATTTGACGCATGTGTCGGCTAACCGTTTGCTGCGAAATGCTGTTGTGGAAGTCGTTTCCTACAACTTTTTGGTACGACCCTGTACCTAGGAAAGACAGTGTTGTTAGAACCTGAAACATAAAAAAATATTTGTTCATATGAAGCAGATATTAAGGAATGTGCTGTTAGATTGGAGTTTGACATTGTAAGAAAAGATGATAAATTAAAAACTTTGTATTCACTTTTAGCTCCAAGGGCACTCCGGTTGTTCTCCTAGGTACAGGGATTAACGGCCTCAACTCGTCACACAACGCTTTAAAGAGGTCCTGCGACAGGCGGTAGTGAGCAATAAATAGTGATTCAGGAATGCTCATGGGGTTTGACAGATCCCTCAACTGTCTTCTTCGGGCTGCCTCTTCCCTGTAATCGTCTTGGCGAAAAATTCGCAAAGCAAATTGTAGGCGGAAATAACCTTCCATTGTGGCTAAAATATAGCACATAAATTATGAATACCTTAGATTGCAACAGACCCGTACTTATTTGGTACATAATATGTAAATATTTACTCAACAAACTACTATTTACTAAGGGAGAGGTAAAAAATGCATACAAATTCCAACCCATTTTGTGCAAATAGTTGTCAGTTGTAGGAATTGCTAAAACGAAGTGTAGGTAATTACGAATAAGTGCCTAAAAGTACGGCGGTTTGGTACACATCTACCAACCCGGTATCATTTAATTCCAAATAAATCATATTACTTACCTTTTAAAACGAGATATTCGAATAAAATATGTATAATGTCTCGTTAGACGAAATGTCAACTTCATAAAATCATAACCCAACTTCTTAACCCAACAAAAGTTTCATAAAACGGAGGTCTCCCGATCCACTTTGGGAAACATGAAACTTATACGACTGAGTTCGATAGGGAGTACCAAAAATGACAAAAACCGGGCGTCGCTGTGGAATCTGTGACTTTCGGGTTTCCGACTGATAGAGAGTACCAAGTTTGGCGAAACTGACAAACATCTGTCAAAATACGGGTGTGAAACGTAGCGGTTGGCGGTTACGAGAGATAGAGAGTAACCCCCCAGATCTGGCCAATAAACACGGCTAAAGCCATTTCAAGCAACGTTTCAATTCTTAATGGTGGTCTTACACCAGGGCGATACTGAGAGTATCTTCCACTCTAATGGCCGTAAAATACAATTAAAAAACAAAAAAACCAAAATTATAAAAAGAATATAACAAATTGTTTATTCATGTAGGTATCTACTTAATACCTACTGTGTTTACGCATTTCACTTGAATCTATTTATATTTATGCACTTCGATATACAAATTACAAATAACTACTACTAATTAAAATTCTGGAAGCGAGAATAGTAATATAAAGTAGTAATAGTAGCGGGCAGCCCTAGCTCGCGTGAACAAAACCCTCAAAACTCGGATTGCCGCGGAATGAAATTTAGTTCTGAAAACGCCGGCTCGCGAGCCCTGATGTGTTAGCGCTAGTGTCGGAATCGAAGTTGTCATGTGCTGGTTATTCACTCTTAATAAACTTTTATTTCAGCTAAATCAAGTGGCGGAGATGAGATGTGATACAGTGAAATAAATAATTAACAACATGTACGCACTCGCATACTGCCTGCTAACTAGAGTCCTGAGGTGTACGGTGAAGGAGGAAACCATCTGTTTCCTTAGAACGCTGTGGGAAAGTGGTGGGCACCCTCCAATGTTAACATATTTTTGTATAAAGCTTTTTGTGTTTACATGTTTTAAAATTTTTTTTGTCTACAGTTTTTGTGCTTATAATTTGTGCTATTATTTTTTGTGTATTTGTATTTATTGTACATTTTATATCAAAGTTTACAGAGTTATCGTATTAAGCCAAATAATGTATTCATGGATATTCCATTGGATATATGAACAATTATATAATACTTGTCATATTAATACTGTAAACTATATTAACAGTAATAATGTTAATACTGTTAATTATATTAATATGACAAGCCCTCGAGGTACATTGTTCTTGTCATATTATTACTGTTAATTATATAACAAGTACAATGTACCTCGAGGATAAGCTGTAATACAGGCGTGAATACATTATGGCCCAGTCAACATTAGTTTCTGACTCATGTTCAATCTATCAGTCGAACCGACTCTGCGTTTTAATGTGTTGTTTATCCTTTGTCTTTTTGAAAATAAAAAATATTTAAAACATGCACCTGTGAGTTTTTCATTTTTCATCTCAGGATAACAGGTTTCCGTCTGACAAAGCTCCCTCCTGAGAAAATGAACTGTAAAAAACTATGTAAATCTCATTTTCTCAGAACCAGCTTTGGCACATGGAACCTTGTTGTCCTGGGGAAAAGTTTTTGCATTTTTCTGCTTTACAATTTTTTTTTAATAATTTATTGGGCTATTGAAGTAGGTCGAGTATATTGTCTATGATAGGCCTTGTGCTATTGTCTATGACAAATGGCCTTGAACTCCCATCTACGTATATATACTGGTTAATTTATGATCGGGATTGTTTTTCCGTGGTGAAGTTGATGTCAAAATTTGTCCCATAGAAAAGGCCCGAAGATATCGATCTAGGGATTGGTATATTTATGACCTAGCGCTTTGCTCAGATTTCACTCGGATTATCATTTTTTATGTTGGCCACAACGGCCGTTATTAGTCTTCGTCATCGAAAACAAACTTACCTCAACTTCGGCATTTAATTCAGCATATATCTCATCCGTTCCTTCCATTAAACCCTCACAAAAAATATCAAAGGAGTTCGCCATTATTTCAGCTTCAGTAGAGGCGGCTCCGCAATTTTAAAAATGAAAAAGTCCGTTATTTTGGTGCCGTCAAAATGCTGTGAGAAAGTATGACAATGGCTGTCCGCGGCTGTCATTTGAAAAAGGATTTGTTTTACTGTGATACGTTTTTTTATTTAGTTTTCCATATTTAAAGTGGTTTTAACACGAGAAAACTTAATATTATCTAAGTACTAGTATTGACTGTAAACATGATTTAAATGATTCGAATTAAAGGCCGTTATACACGAGCCCGATTTTCAGCCCGTTTCCAATTGGAGACAAAAGTCAACATTTTTCGCTTTACGCGACCGCTGTTTTCTGCTCTATTTTTATATCTACGATTTCAGTAGGCATCACAACAAACAGTTTGGTTCGTGTGTTGTTTGCAGTGATGACAATTGAAATCCTAGATATGCAAAATAGAGGTGAAAATAGCGATCGCGCAAATCGAAAAATGTTGACTTTTGTCTCCAATTGGAAACGGGCTGAAAATCGGGCTCGTGTATTACGCTCTTAAGAGTGTATAACCAGAGAAAACCAGAAATATGTCATTTTTAAATTAGTGTTTAGACGTATTGACTCTTTTCCTCAAAAATTTATAAATTGATTTCGAAAGATTGTTATTTTATCTAGTAAACGTATGTAATAAATTTTCAGAAAAAATGTTTATTTTTAATATAATAAGGTTATACCATAGGTCGTTGGCGGATTTGTTAAATATTCAAAAAAGTATATGTATTATACAACACCCATTTCAAACCATATAATCATGCAGTTAAATAAATCAATACATTATCTGGTAAACGTATGTAAAAGAATGGTAAATTTTCGTAAGTGGTGTCCACGCGTATTATTAATAATTTTTAGAAAAAAACTTTAGATTCGCCTTAATTACTATAAAAGGAAACTTTTTGCATTCCGGGAGGCGGAAAATTATGCATTTTAATTTTCAATTGCGTAAAACAAAAATTCACTTCGCGAAACGATCGCCGACTGTCAGCGGCCATTAGATAAGTCACTGTTATGTTGGTATCCCTGATGCATTAACAAGAGCTAAATACGACCGTAGCCATCTTCGTGTGACATACGAAGACGCGCGTAATTATGAAAAACAGAATTAATAATATTTTTATTCCAACAGTTAGATTTAGCTTTATTATCACGAAAAGTGAGTATTTATGTCGCGGGAGGCAAAAATATGCATTTAACATTTTAATTTGATTGGCTTACGCGGTAACGCCATTTTATATTTACCGTTCTTATTTCACAGACAATCAATCATAATTATACAAACCCGCTAGACAAACCCTGCTTTGCCAAACAAACTATTCAAAACCTGGGATGTTTTTTAAAATTATGATGACATGCAGCCTTCGTAGTTTAACCTCAAAGTTCCGTATTGTCCGTGAGGTGGACTAAATGCACATTTACCATGATTTTTAGCTATAAAAAAATAATTTTACGTTGAAAATTTTTTTTTTACATTGAAAATTAATTTTTTAAGTAAAAAAAAAACGCGGCGTTTTTTTTTTTACTTAAAAAATTAATTTTCAATGTAAAAAAAAAATTTTCAACGTAAAAAACATTAATTTCCGTTTATTATTATTATTTCTATTCTTCAATTATAATGACGACGAATACCATTATGAGGGATATCTCTGCGAATTCCTGTGGAAAAGATCGGTGCTCAAAAACAAAGACTGACTCCATTCGTTTTTCAAAATTGCTGAAATCTTCTATTTATTGTTTATTATTTCTATTCTTCATTATAATGACGATGAAATCCAACATGATTCGAGTGCCTCAGCTAGACTCTGAAGTGATTCTGATTAGAGGTTAGTTTACATTTTATTATTAATTCTGTCGTGTTTTCTCATAATTACGCGACTCTCATTTATCCCACGAAGATGGCTACGGTCGTATTTAGCTCTTGTTAATGCATCAGGGATACCAACATAACAGTGACTTACCTAATGGCCGCTGACAGTCGGCGATCGTTTCGCGAAGTGAATTTTGGTTTTACGCAATTGAAAATTAAAATGCATAATTTTCCGCCTCCCGGAATGCAAAAAGTTTCCTTTTATAGTAATTAAGGCGAATCTAAAGTTTTTTTCTAAAAATTATTAATAATACGCGTGGACACCACTTACGAAAATTTACCAAAAATTTGTCTTAAAATAAATTTGTATGAAAAAAAATATGTATAAAAAAAAATATGTATGTAAAAAATACTTGTGAAAAAATATATGTATGGAAAATTTTATATGAAAGTTTTGTATGGGAGTTACGCATTAGACTTACATTTCATCGTCGGGGATGCTGTCGAGAGCGTCAGTGACAAGTCATTTGTTATCGGGTAAGTCTATGCGCACAATTTGATACCCCACTCGGGTTTTTTCAAACCCGAGTAGCTCCTTCAACAAACACTAGTACCACTCAGCCACCGAGTCCCCGGCGAAAGGATAACTCAGAACGAAACCAACTCAATTTAATTACCGCCATCTGTGTAAAGTTGGCCGAAACTACATCGCCTTTGACAAAAATACAGTTTGCATGAGAAATGGCTGGTGTAAAGCTTCGACAAGAAATCGCTAGATGGATACTAGGATTATTTAATAAAATGTCTTATTTGTATTTTAGCAAGTATTAATAGGAAATACAAACCTTATACCTGGTGTAAACATACAGACACGTGTTTTATTTATGTATATAACACAAACAACATAATGTACTCAAGTCGAGATACAATCTAGCGTTGTTTCAGAACAACAATTAGACAGACGTCAACTTATCAGGGTGAAAGGTAAATGAAAAACTGCAAGATAACGCTTACCTTATCAAAGTTACATGTATTTACACACAATAGATATGTACAAAGATATTTATTAAATAATAAAACTTATTTTATACGTTAATCCTTATTGTCGGTACGGATAGGAAGTGCGCACCCACAGTGGAAGTCGTACGGTGATTACGAGCAGAGCTGAAACAGAGAGTTACGGTTGATAAATAGCTTTCACACACACCATTCATTACACGAATGAGGAATATGTTTGTAAATAAACATGCATTAAGGGAATATGGGTTTAATTTTGCATACCGACAGATCAACGGGCAAGTCTTACTTGTTTGAAATTAGTTGTAATTATGATCTAAATATCTGTTGCATTTCACCCAATATGAGGAATGTGTTAGTATGTGAACTTGCAACAAGTGCAGTTGACCGTTCACAGTGGAAAATGTATATAAATGTATAATTTTTCATACCGTCACATGTGCACTGGTAAGTCGGAAATAGCATTTAATGTCATTGTTCAATCTTTTTATCATTGGCTGACATAACCTTTGCTTTTCAATAAAAGTCCAAGACATGGTTTCTGAAAATAAAATATACAAATTAGATTTGAGACTACAAAATATGCATGTATGTGATTATATCTAAAAAAAGTACCTTTCATGTTTAACTTAACTTTCCAAGACAGACAGTATACTTATTTATAATAATATTATCATGTTCGTTCAGATAGTGAACTGACAGCGCCTGAGGAGAGTGTTGCCAGAAGGAATATTTTGTATGAAAAAGCACAATCGAATTAGGTAGTACTTGATTAAAGTAGTTTGTAACAAATTTAATTACTAAAATAAAATATCATGCGCTATATAGTGACAATTGAATGAATTTTACTTACTCTCCCGTCGTATATTAAAATCAAACACGAAAATAATTCAATATTGACTCATTATACTCATTATTGAACAATATACATACTAATACAAATGTTTTGAACGTAAGTTAAGTAAGTTTTGCAAAACAAACGAGTGTAAATATGTTAAAATACAGTGTTTTATCAATACACATGCACGTGAGCTATGACAAAATCATTTAAACTTGAATTAGTATCAGTATGAATATAAACATATTTATTTTCGTAAAATAATATATTTTTTTTAAGAAAGTGCCCCCTTTATAACGCCTGCTCGCGTCAAGGCAAGAAAAACATCCCAGTTTTCAACTAGTTTAGATGCTACGCTAGGCTTGTATAACATGGTTTGTGCCCCTTTATAGCGCCTGCTTGCGTCAAGGCAAGAAAAACATCACAGTTTTCAAGTAGTTTAGATGCTACGCTAGGTTTGTGCAACTTGGTTTGTGCCCCTTTATAGCGCCTACTCGCGTCAAGGCAAGAAAAACATCCCAGTTTTCAAGTAGTTTAGATGCTACGCTAGGTTTGTGCAACTTGGTTTGTGCCCCTTTATAGCGCCTACTCGCGTCAAGGCAAGAAAAACATCCCAGTTTTCAAGTAGTTTAGATGCTAATGCTACGCTAGGTCTGTGCAACATGGTTTGTGATACAGAAGTGAATGTATTATTAAAAATAATTACCGAAATTAAAAACATATTTAATTACTAAAATAAAATATCATGCGCTGTAGCACTCTTGTCACTACAATTGATCAATTTAATCTCCGTCGTATATTAAAATCAAACAAGAAATGTACGAATATAAACATCTTTATTTACATAAAATAAATAATGTAATAACAATAAATGTCGTATTTAAGAACTGATTGGTTTTAAATAAAATACATAAATCTCCGCATTCCTGGCAGCACTGTCACCGACCGATTGCGCGTTTTATCTATGGCTTTATACTGTCAAAAAGTCAAAACTCGTATCTCGTATCCCGCCAACTGCAATGTGTATAAACGACTGTGAAATGAATAGTTATAATATAGAATCTACAGTTTATAATAAGTAAACATGTGAGAAACATAAGTTATTGTATAATTGTGACATCATTTAGTGAGTAATTAGTACTTTTGTTTCAGATCAAATTCAATGCCACTCGGAGGAAACGATGTGTACTGCTACGACCCTCGGTTGAGGACGCAGAAAATAATAATAACTCCTTCGCAGCGAGCAGTGTTCGAGAAATTCTCTCCGGTTGTCGATGGATTAATGATGAGGATATCTGCAGTTATGAAGTATGCAGATGTAGGTGATGTCTTGAGGTAATGTAGGTGATATCTTGGAAGTAGTACCGTGTAGGAATGATAACTTGGAAGTTTAGATTTAATAACTTTATTTAAGATAATCAACTTATAATTTAGACAATGTCAATTAGCGAACAAAAGTGCAGCGTGGAGACTGCACGTAATAAGAAATAAGAGTGAACCTGGAGGAACGCTAAGTCCTCGTTTATATAGCATTTTCAGTATTCCCGAATCGTGGGAGACTTCATAGATTTAAGTCTAGGCACAAAAAATGGTTATGCAAGAATCAGTTTTTGGGCTTGCTTAATCCTTCGATATTTGTTAATCGTTTTCAATTAAAATAATGCATTTGTTGGAAACGCATGAGTGCGTAAAAGGTTGACATTAATGCGTGTGATTTATAGCAAAGGTCTGGAGAATATAACAACACGTTACTGTTGTTGTCTGTTGTTACAAAATTGAAATGTATTCACAAGACGACAAATTGACGCCCGTATTTATAGTAAGTTTTGCAAAATAAAAGTGTGTATGTAATGAAATTATTGGTTGTTGAACCAATATGTAGACAAATAATATTTAAATTGAATAAATTAGACAAAATATGTGCAGTAATCAGTGAGAAATGTAAGTTGTGACATTATTTAGTGAGTAATTTGTACTTTTGTTTTAGATCAACTTGAATACCACTGGGAGGGAAATGATATGAAGTGAATAATGTGAAAATTTAAATGAAGAAACAACGTGAGAGAAGACAAGACGCACGTATTTAAAGTAAGTTTTAAAATAAACTTGTGTATGAAATGAAATATTTAATTAACTGCTTCAAAAAGGTGGTGAACTTTGATAAATAAATTTGGTTGTGAACTTTGATAGAGTGTTCAATGAACCTGTACAATGACAAAAATTAATTAATACTAATCGCTTGTGTATTGTATTGAACTGTTGCAGATACGAGGAGACAATGCAGACGAAGGAAAGAAGGGAGGAATGGATTAAAATTTGAGGCACCAAATCTATATGAAAACAACAGCGATGACATCTGGTGTATTAAATTGATTAAATGTGTCTTTTATATATAAAGTGAAGTGATAATTTGCCTTTTATTATATTGTATGATTAGTGAGAGACATAACAAGTCAAGTATTTGATGTGTACTGTTGAATAAGGAGATTGGAGAGGGTACGTTTTTTTTGTTTTTTCAAGATGGCGGATATTTTGGAATAAGGTATCAAGTCTATCGTTATTTTTTCGCCGGAACAACTGGCTCCCGTGGCCGGATGGTTAGTGCTGTTCACTTTCTGTCGTCGGCCGCGTGTCATGCAGGTTCGTTTTCTCTGAACTGAATTGTACGGGCCAGATTTTCGTTTTTAAATATATTTTTTGGTTTTTTCTCCTGTTTTTCTAAAAATGGAATTCGCCAGGAAATCCATTTTTCGTAGTCTCGATTTTTTTGGAATTTTTTCGGCGAAAAATTTAATTAAATACGGGTATATTGTCAAGTGCGGCGATCGAAACGTCAGGTGCGATCGATTCTATGCGGAAAGCTCGAAGGAAGCGTCTCGTTTCGTACAGTACTGACGGAGTTATCGCAATTTAAATGAATGATTAGAGTGATAAGACGAGCTTTCGCTATGTCACAGAGATGGCGGTGGCGTCGTTTACTATTTACTACGAAAGTCAATTCCTACACGTGGTCGTAGTAAATTCCTTAGAGCTTAAAATTTTTGCCGCCAGGGTGAATTTTTAATGAATCATTTGAATTTTTGAGATTCCAGGCATGTGCAATGAGTCTTTTTTTTAATCATTTGATTTATTTGTAGATGCCTGAACGTGCTCCTGCCGTGCGTGTCACCAAACGTAGCGAACCTCAATTAGTAAGTAATCACTATTTACTACGAATCAAACGCGTAGTAAATTTCTACCTGCAAGTTGTAAAAATAATTTGAATTTTTTAGATGCCTGGGATGTGAAATCGATCAAATAATTTGTTTTTTTAATCATTTGATTTATTTGTAGATGCCTAGAACTCCTGCTGAAACACCAAACGTAGCGCGAACAACAATTTAAATGTAATTTGTTCGAACTTTGAATTTTTGCCGCCGGAGGAATTTTTAATAAATCATTTGAATTTTCGAGATGCCCGGCATGTGCAACTGATCGAATGAGTCGTTTTTTAATCATTTGATTTATTTGTAGATGCCTGAACTCCCGCCGTGTCACCAAACGTAGCGAACCTCAATTAGGGTTTCATATGTATCTATAAATAGTAATTTTACGTCGTCCATTTCACGACCCTCGGTAGCGTCTATCCAAAGCATCAGACTTTGAATGAGGTTACGGCTGGTCGATACCGCAGTTCAAAAATTTTTTTGCAATTTTTGTACATGCAATTTGTTTTAATTTAAATTTTTCGCTACATTTGGTGACTTAGCAGGGGTGCTCGGGTTCACGAGTTGAGGTCTGTCTTGGATGCGGATGATTCCTACCCGCCGTTTTCCTTCCCAGAACTCTCATCTCCTTCCTTTCCTTAAAAAAAAGCCCAAAACAGCATGCCCAAAGATAATATAGGAAATTATTTTCATCAGGTACTGTGAGTACTTTTTCAGTCCATCTTTGGGGATGCTGTGATGTGTGAAGGTGGGTAGGAATCTGTAAGATGGAGCAGAAGCATTCGCCGCCAAGACCCGGACAAACCTCACCCACCCCGTAAACCCTAGCACCCCTGCTGAAACAACAAACGTAGCGCGAACAACAAATTAGAAATTGCGCTTAGCTCATGATGGAAGTAGGTAGCGAGCGGTACGGTAATAAGAATGAAAAAGGCTACGACCTTCGACGGCGTGGTGTCAAGACGTTAGACTTTGAACACGTAGTCGGCAGGGTCGATACCGCCGCAGGTAGAAATTTTTTTTGAATTTTTTTTTGTACTTGTAATTTGTTTTAATTTAGATTTCAGATTCCTACCCACAGTTTTCCTTCGCAGAAGTCTCCTCTACTTCCTTTCCTTAAAAAAACCCCCACACAGCATGCCCAAAGATGACATAGGAAATTAACTTGACTTAATTTACGTAGCGCGAACGACAATTTCGAAATTGCGCTTAGCTCACGATGGAAGGAGGTAGCGAGCGAGCGAGCGAGCAAAAGATAATATATTCAAAAGAAAGTGCCCCTTTATAACGCCTGCTCGCGTCAAGCAAGAAAAACATCCCAGTTTTCAAGTAGTTTAGCTGCTACGCTAGGATTGTAAAACTTGGTTTGTGCCCCTTTATAACGCCTGCTCGCGTCAAGGCAAGAAAAACATCCCAGTTTTCAAGTAGTTTAGCTGCTACGCTAGGTTTGTATAACATGGTTTGTGCCCCTTTATAACGCCTGCTCGCGTCAAGGCAAGAAAAACATCCCAGTTTTCAACTAGTTTAGCTGCTACGCTAGGTTTGTATAACACGGTTTGTGATTCAAAAGAAGTAAATATATATTCTATAAAACATTAATTTTCTAGACTAATAAAAAGGATTACATATTATATAGTCGTTTCACGTCAACTCTCTCAGAACCGTCGATAGCAAATGTCTAGAGTGTTTGACAATGGTTACTCGCGACTCGGGTTCGATCCTTGCAGAGTTCGAAATTTTTTGCAATTTAATTTAATGATAATTACTATTGTACTGTTTGAACAACACGTAATAATTTTACTAATCGAATAGAATTGTTTCTTGTGTTTTGCATTAGACAAGTGGTGTACGTGTGTGTTTAAAATGCGTTAAATATAATTAATTACATATATTTACGAACATAAAAATTCACAAAAAAAAATTTGTGGCTCATAAAAAAGCCTCAGATCTCACGACATGTCTAAAACCATTTAGTGTTTTTTTTTTCCAGATGAGTCCTTTTTCAGTCCATCTTTGGGGATGCTGTGCGGGGGGTGAGGGGAAGAGGGAAGGGGGGGGTTAAGATGGAGGGGGGGTAAGAGGAGCCTTCGATCTCACGACATGTCTAAAATCATTTAGTGTTTTTTTTTCCAGATGAGTACTTTTTCAGTCCATCTTTGGGGATGCTGTGTGTAGGGGTGGTGGGGGGGGAAGCGGGAATGGGGAGGGGTAAGAGGAAGAGGGGGGGGTTAGTGTGTGGGGGTAATAGGAAGGGAGGGTTAAGAGGGAGGGGGTAAGAGGAAGGGGGGGGTAAGAGGGGGTTGGGGGGGGGTAAGATGATTTAGGCGGCCAAAACTATTTTTGGGGTTATTTTAGTTCTAAGTTCAATTAAAATAAAGAAAAGGTATATATTTATAAAAACATACATATATTTGTCAGGTTATAAAGAACAGTAATATATAACAGAGCTATATTCAATAAAAAAAAATAAAAAATGAATGGAAACAGAATTTAACAAGTTTTCTTTAAATATAAAATTATATTAAAAATCGGTATCTTCAGGTCCAGATGTCTCTACTGACTCCGTGTTTGGGTCAGCAGGTAATAAAAGTTTAACCGTTTCGGGTAGAAATGCGTTACGTGAAGGTTTTCTTATTTGTCTCAAGCAACTAATGAAGGTATCTGAACTTAACAAAAGCCTATAATATACATCTAAGTTATATTCTTCCCTAGAAAGCTTTCTGGCAAAGTTTAGCCGGTACGATCGGAAATTCTTGTTCCGGGCTTCTGCAGCTTCTTCCGATAGCTGTCCAATTGGAAGGAGCCCCGAACTTTTTATGATTTGGCTTCCATGTACCAATATCTTGTGCATAGTAGGCGTCATTGGGTGCCAACCATACTGTTCTACGTACAATTTTGCTGTGTCGTACGCATACTTATCATGTTTTTCAGCATCAATTTTATGGCCACTAGAAATATTTTCTAAAATAACCTTGAATCTGTAAATCAGTTCAAAGTGATGTCTAAAGCCAATTTGAGGTGAACAATAACTTCATCACCTACGGAGGCCCTTATTTCTTCCGTTTTTCTTCTTTTACTACGCTCACTTAGTTCTCCAAAAGACTTGGGTGGTCGACCTTGCGAGGAGGCTGATTCAATGGGAATCTCGAATGTTCCCTCAAACCATGATTGGTTTATTTTCAGGAAAACATCTTGGCGTTTATTTGCCTTTGCCCATCGTTGCTTAATTTGTGATTTTACATAAAAAAATCTTTTTTTAAGTCTTCTTTAGCCTCTTTGTTGTGCCCATAGCGCATAAGGAGAAAATTCTCATAATAGTCAAGTTTTTCATTTAACGTTGGTAAATTTTGACTCTGTAGTTGGTCAAATATGTATTGACGAGTCACTACTTTAGTATCCGAGGTAGTAGGTAGACCTGAAACAACTAAAAAACAATTTTAATACAAAATATCGCACACTCAATATTTCCTATATTTGACAAAGAGCCTTTCAAAAGGGCTTAGCTGAAAAAAGCGCGATTTTGCGCAGCTATTTCTTATGGAATTAGTTAGTTACATATATGAACTATATTGTATAATAAAAATTAATACAGGGACGGACTCATAAGTACATTAAAAAGGCACTCGAATTTAAATTTATCTAAAAAAATAAATTTTGGACAGAGTGATGTTTGTCGTGTTAAAAATGAATGACAGAGAATGTTAATTAAATTTTTCTGTAACGAAAACAAATTGTTCTTACCTGTATTATCGCAATCCATCACAGTTAAAACGGAAATATTAGCTTGAAATGAATAATGCACTTTGGAAAGTTATAAGTTTAGGAGAGCGCCGAGACCCGACATGTACACACTTGTTCACTATCGAATTCCGACTGATCAAAGTCGACTCCCGCGCTTCAAAGGCGGGGGGAGGTTATGTTATATTGTACATAGAACTGTTGACTCACCAATTGTATAGATACCTTACCATTATATTGATTTAAAAAAAAATACTTTTGGCCGTCTAAATCATTAAAATCTATGTATGTGCGCCGAAGGATAATTCCAAATGTCAAACTATTTTGTATATTTTTGTTTATAAAATCGATGAGAACCAATAAAATAAACAACTAAATGCCGTGATCACTGGTATCTGCTAGTGTTAATACCCTAGCCTCTGTACGGTTGAAATTTAAGAAACCAACTTCGAGTACATCCGCGCGTTATGCAAAACCATTTTCGTAAATAAAAATGATGGTACCTAATTTCTGAGAAACGGACAATTGTTTTAGAAAATTACATATAAAGGTGTGAAGGCGATGAGCATAAAAAAAATACCTAAATCATAAATAAATTAATCATTGTCTTCTTGAGGGAACATTTTGACATATCAAACATTTTATTTTAATAATATTTTAGGCTAATGAATTCGGTCCGCTCCGAAAGAGGAATTATGTTGTTTATGGTCAAGCCTTTTTAAATTTCCTCCATCCTTGTCGATGGTATGTGACGTCACAAAACCACACTGGAAAAAAGGCTTAAAATATTGGAACATTTATGGTTAAAAATAGTGTCGAAACTTTTCCATACAAAAAGCACGAAGTTATCAACCTAGTGATTGGTTTTTATGGGGCCGTCAGACCTAGCTAGCTATCAAAAATGACAAATATGCTTTGGACGTGGCCTATACCATCATATCGCTCGCCATGCAATCCCATACAGACCTGACTGATAATGTGTTATAAGGGTCCCATGCCAACTCAGATTCAGCTCAACTCAACACCTCTTTGAAAACTCAAGCTATGAAAAAAAAAAATATCTCGTAACGTAACCTATTTATCCAATTTTTATGAAATTTTTTCATCACTTTTCGAAGGAGGTGTTGAGTTGAATCCTGAGTTGAGAGTTGAGAGGTCACCGTTACAACAAGTGAGGGCGTGACGACGATGATACGCCGCAACCGCCAAACGAGACACGCCAAAAGATGAGCGTCCATCTACCCGCGCCGGCTGCAACGCACGCACGGCACGCAACGCATTTTTCTTTATCTTTATATGAATTAGTCTTTGCAAAGGAATTAGTATAGCACTGCGTCCACTACCGGCAAATACCAGTGGTCGGTGCGGGCCGGATTTTTCTATAAAGATATAGAAAAATCTGTTGCATGCCGTGCGTGCTTTGCGGCCGGCGTGGGCAGACGCTCACCATAAGAGACCTCTTTTCTCCCTAGACATAATAAAACTGCTGTATTTGAGTGTAGCTAGTTACAGATATTCAACATCAACATTTGGAATGAAATACTATTTGTTCCATTATCGACATCGGTGCAATGACTGTGGTTTGGTATATTTATGCTGCAATGCTTCAAAAAGTTCTGCGGCGAATGGTTGCTGACTGCACGGTCAACCACAGAACATCTTGAAAGAATTTACGGTAAATATTCGGAACAAACGTCAACGGTTAATACGCACTTTTTAAAAATAAAACCTTAAGATTCTTCTTAATTACCATAAAATACAATTATTTGTATTGGAGGAGGTTAAAAATGTTACATTTTTAATTTTAGTTACGTAAATTGAAAATTTGCTTTAAGCCTCGATGACACACGGCGAGTTTACAAGCTACTATCTACTCAATTTAAAAGCGGGTGAATCGGCGAGTGAGATTGTCATGATGACACACAAAACTGTCCACTCGCTCAGTAGCTCGCGACATTTTTGTAGGAAACTGGACTCGCACGTAGCTGCTAGCGCCAATAGCGGAAATAACGTGAACTAATCCTTCAGACAGTTGACAGTCGAAATCAGCTGGTTTTTGGCAGCCATATTGGAAACACAAATAAACCAATCACGAGTCGGCTTGTAGCGTGTAAAGTTGAGGACCTTTCAACTTTTTCCGTGGATTGTCAACAATCTGCTAGTTAGCAAGTAACACGATGACACTGAGCGAGTTTACTAACAGATAGTGAATTTCCGAGATAGTAGCTTGTAAACTCGCCCTGTGTCATCGACGCATTATTGTCATTTTATTATGTTGGTATTACTGATACTATATGGAAGGCTACATCATACCGTAACTGACTTCATGGCAATATATTCAAAGGCGCGTAACCGAAAAAACCTATACGCTAGGTTTGTGTAACATGGTTTGTGATTCAAAAGAAAGTGCCTCTTTATAACGCCTACTCACGTCAAGGCAAGAAAAACATCCCAGTTTTCAAGTAGTTTAGCGGCTACGCTAGGTTTGTGTAACATGGAATGTAAAATATCAGTAATACCAACATATTAATAACAATAATATGGCAAACAGAGTGATTTGACAGTGTTAAAGCAAATTTTCAATTTACGTAACTAAAATTAAAAATGTAACATTTTCAACCTCCCCAATGCATATAGTTGTAACAAATATTATAATCAATAATTATCAGCCTGAAACACTCATCTACATTGAAAAAATCTTCCGAGAAAAGATACTGGCCGCCAACGGGAATTGAACCCGTGACCTTCTGATTGCCGGTCAGGTGCTCTTGACCACTGAGCTATGGCGGCTTATCTAATACCCGCCAAATAATTCAATATATACTAGTGTTTCATTTGACAATTACTCATTATTACATTTTTCCAACTGAAAACAACCAACTTTATTTTTGTGAGAGAGGTATTGTTAATACTAAATCTCCCGCTAGGTGGCGTCGAGACTAATTATGTCTGCATTTATTGCTGAAATACTTTAACTTGTCAAATATTAATTATTATTTTTAATTGATAAACTAACGTTTAAACAAGATTTTTATGCATAGCACAAAGGGTATATCGTCGCTGCATACATAATATGAACAATGTGACGTTTTTGACGAAAATGAACTAAATATACAGTTTTTTCTAGTTTTTTTTTCTCCACCTTCTACAATATGAACCATGTAATAATAACCAATATTTAAGGAGATAGAAAATGAATCATGTGCACACAGTCAAAATTTTGCATCTCAATAAGAACAATGTGAACTTATTTTACATAGTTCATATTAAATGTGCGCTTGTTTCCGCGTCTACGGTCACATGGTTCATATTTTACATCTACAATTACACCAGGGTTGGTATGTCTAGGGAAATTTCCTTAGATGTAGGGGAGAAACATATTGAAAAGGGAAATCAGCACAAATTTAGGGAAATTTCGATCTCTAGCCATTTTTAATTTTTTTTAATTAAAGTTGTAATCTTTTATAGGCGTCGCTATTTCTTGTATTACTAGTATTTGGCCTCAACTGTTTACTCCGTACACATGTTTTTCCTAAATATTGCCTATTACTAACACTTGCGTCATTATTTAAGAACATTTAAAAACATTATTTCGTTTCAATTTAAATTTAAATTTGGTTTCGTCCTAATTTCAAATTGTAAGAATTTTACTTGGCAAATAATGCATTTAAAATATTAGTTGATACTCCACTAGCCGCCACACTTTTATTAAGCACAGATTTTGGAAATTACACTACATTTCAACTAAATTACTGCAAGTAACAACTAATTACGTTTGGATAGATGGTAAAGGATGCATACAAATTCCTTTTTTATTCAAAGTCAAAATTTACCATATAAAACGATTCCTTTGGTGCATTTTTATTTTTTTTAATGTTTTTTGTATGTATCACTGCGTGAGTTCCGTTTCAGTCAAAATATGCATGAATTATTTTTTTTTTGTTTTTTTAAAGAAAGACAGACATTCCCGGGTTACGAATAACCTGATAATATTTGAAAATTTCCTGCTACCACCACAAAAGTGGAAAATGTTGCTTGGGTCGTGACGGAGCCAACCGAGGATTCGAACGACGCGACGCCTGGGTGGGACCCAAACGCGATGCCAACTCAACCATTAACCGGACTTACCCAAACTTAGAACCTAATAACCTATTTTTTAATAACCTGAAAACCTCAGAAGAGTCCCAACTACTCCCGCATGGAGCCAGTGAGATTATGGCATCCCCAATTTTGGTATGTTGTAAGGAGGAAGAGGAAGATGGGGAAGTACCCGGGTAATCAGATCTAGCCACCAAACATGGCTGAAGAAGCCATTTCAGTATCTTCAACTTTGGGTTTCGTAGATGGTAAATAAGGTTGTTTCTTGTATAATTGTAAAAACAAAGTGTAATTTTTGCGAAGAACCCAGTTGTTAGTTGTCGCAATGGACTTGAATGCATGTCCATAGTCCCAAACTACCGGCGTCTGCTGTTATCACAAACAGAAACTTCAACTCCACAACTTCACTTTATATGTCCTGAACAATGCAGATATCACTCTTTATAGTCTTTATGCGTGACATGAAGCAGATGGAAGTGAGACCGCTAATGAGTTCACAAGATGCATAATCAACTATGAGGAGAACATGCCCCCACAGTATAAGAATGTCATCCTTCACAATAGAACTTTTTTTTTCTGGAGTTGGACCATACTATGATGGAAGCCGACAATGTCCATTCGGTGCTGGAGCATTACTTCCACCCGCCAATATATTCTCCAAGCGATTATTTATCTCGCATGCAAATGGCTTGTCCCAAATAGGCATACAATATAATAAATGTCCACTTCGACTTTTTTTAAATTACGAAATATTGAACACAAAACCAATATCTTTGAGACCGGGAAAGAAAGTAGGGGATCCTGTTGTCACTGATTTAAGAGCTCTAAAATACTTATCGTCGGGGAATATCCTTTATAAGTTAGACCAGTCGAAGGATAGGCTGGAATTACTCCAACGCCGCAAGACTGGCTATGTTCCACCATTGCCTCTATTCACCAAACCCCTTGCTCTATCAGAATCCAAATTCAGGCATTTGCAACAGTTAAAACTGGTAATAGACAAAGGTCATCCATCGCCCATTTTATGATTCTCTAACGTATGTGTAGAAATTGTAGGAGCAAAATCAATAATTTAGTTTCGTTGTAGTTACTGTAAATTATATATTTTGTATTAATAGAGTCTCCCATTTTAAATCTCTCCTTTACACGAACTCAAAATTTGGGAGACGGGGATGGTTACCGCCGCCCCGGAAACCTTTATTGGATAACCAACACCTCTGCTATAGGTCACCCCAAGTGGTTCACTACGTTTGGTGATTTAGCAGGGGTGCCCGGGTTCACGGGGTGAGGTTTGTCTAGGTCTTGAAGGCGGATGACCAGGACACACTGAACCCCAGATTCCTACCCACCCTCTTCCTTCCCAGAACTATCCTCTTTTAAAAAAAAACTCCACACAGCATCCCCAAAGATGACATAAGGCCCTGAGGGAAATTATTTTCCTGTGTGGGGCTCATGTAAAAAAAAAAAAACACAGGACTTGAAGAAATATTTTGACAGCTGCTATTGAAAATGAACAATGTGACGAAAACTGTGCACAGAATATGAACCATGTGAGCAAAATCGCATTAAAATGCGATTTTCTGATATGAAATAAATAATATTTGCAGATTATATTTTCTTTTACTGAATAAAATGTATTTTTCCTACTTTGCTCATAAATAGAACTTTCGTTTTCCGTTTCGTTATTTTTTTAAACAGTTTTTATCGATTATCTCAGAATGTACTAAAGCTCACATTGTTCATATTATGTATGCAGCGACGATATAACAAATATTATAATCAATAATTATCAGCCTGAAACACTCATCTACATTGAAAAAATCTTCCGAGAAAAGATACTGGCCGCCAACGGGAATTGAACCCGTGACCTTCTGATTGCCGGTCAGGTGCTCTTGACCACTGAGCTATGGCGGCTTATCTAATACCCGCCAAATAATTCAATATATACTAGTGTTTCATTCGACAATTACTCATTATTACATTTTTCCAACTGAAAACAACCAACTTTATTTTTGTGAGAGAGGTATTGTTAATACTAAATCTCCCGCTAGGTGGCGTCGAGACTAATTATGTCTGCATTTATTGCTGAAATACTTTAACTTGTCAAATATTAATTATTATTTTTAATTGATAAACTAACGTTTAAACAAGATTTTTATGCATAGCACAAAGGGTATATAACAAATATTATAATCAATAATTATCAGCCTGAAACACTCATCTACATTGAAAAAATCTTCCGAGAAAAGATACTGGCCGCCAACGGGAATTGAACCCGTGACCTTCTGATTGCCGGTCAGGTGCTCTTGACCACTGAGCTATGGCGGCTTATCTAATACCCGCCAAATAATTCAATATATACTAGTGTTTCATTCGACAATTACTCATTATTACATTTTTCCAACTGAAAACAACCAACTTTATTTTTGTGAGAGAGGTATTGTTAATACTAAATCTCCCGCTAGGTGGCGTCGAGACTAATTATGTCTGCATTTATTGCTGAAATACTTTAACTTGTCAAATATTAATTATTATTTTTAATTGATAAACTAACGTTTAAACAAGATTTTTATGCATAGCACAAAGGGTATATAACAAATATTATAATCAATAATTATCAGCCTGAAACACTCATCTACATTGAAAAAATCTTCCGAGAAAAGATACTGGCCGCCAACGGGAATGGCGAATGGAATTGGCGGGTATTAGATAAGCCGCCATAGCTCAGTGGTCAAGAGCACCTGACCGGCAATCAGAAGGTCACGGGTTCAATTCCCGTTGGCGGCCAGTATCTTTTCTCGGAAGATTTTTTCAATGTAGATGAGTGTTTCAGGCTGATAATTATTGATTATAATATTTGTTATATACCCTTTGTGCTATGCATAAAAATCTTGTTTAAACGTTAGTTTATCAATTAAAAATAATAATTAATATTTGACAAGTTAAAGTATTTCAGCAATAAATGCAGACATAATTAGTCTCGACGCCACCTAGCGGGAGATTTAGTATTAACAATACCTCTCTCACAAAAATAAAGTTGGTTGTTTTCAGTTGGAAAAATGTAATAATTAGTAATTGTCGAATGAAACACTAGTATATATTGAATTATTTGGCGGGTATTAGATAAGCCGCCATAGTTCAGTGGTCAAGAGCACCTGACCGGCAATCAGAAGGTCACGGGTTCAATTCCCGTTGGCGGCCAGTATCTTTTCTCGGAAGATTTTTTCAATGTAGATGAGTGTTTCAGGCTGATAATTATTGATTATAATATTTGTTATATACCCTTTGTGCTATGCATAAAAATCTTGTTTAAACGTTAGTTTATCAATTAAAAATAATAATTAATATTTGACAAGTTAAAGTATTTCAGCAATAAATGCAGACATAATTAGTCTCGACGCCACCTAGCGGGAGATTTAGTATTAACAATACCTCTCTCACAAAAATAAAGTTGGTTGTTTTCAGTTGGAAAAATGTAATAATGAGTAATTGTCGAATGAAACACTAGTATATATTGAATTATTTGGCGGGTATTAGATAAGCCGCCATAGCTCAGTGGTCAAGAGCACCTGACCGGCAATCAGAAGGTCACGGGTTCAATTCCCGTTGGCGGCCAGTATCTTTTCTCGGAAGATTTTTTCAATGTAGATGAGTGTTTCAGGCTGATAATTATTGATTATAATATTTGTTATATACCCTTTGTGCTATGCATAAAAATCTTGTTTAAACGTTAGTTTATCAATTAAAAATAATAATTAATATTTGACAAGTTAAAGTATTTCAGCAATAAATGCAGACATAATTAGTCTCGACGCCACCTAGCGGGAGATTTAGTATTAACAATACCTCTCTCACAAAAATAAAGTTGGTTGTTTTCAGTTGGAAAAATGTAATAATGAGTAATTGTCGAATGAAACACTAGTATATATTGAATTATTTGGCGGGTATTAGATAAGCCGCCATAGCTCAGTGGTCAAGAGCACCTGACCGGCAATCAGAAGGTCACGGGTTCAATTCCCGTTGGCGGCCAGTATCTTTTCTCGGAAGATTTTTTCAATGTAGATGAGTGTTTCAGGCTGATAATTATTGATTATAATATTTGTTATATACCCTTTGTGCTATGCATAAAAATCTTGTTTAAACGTTAGTTTATCAATTAAAAATAATAATGCATATAGTTGTCTTTTATGGTAATTAAGAAGAATCTAAAAGTTTTATCAAAAAAAAGTGCGTATTAACCGTTGACGTTTGTTCCGAAGAATTACCGAATTTACAATGAAAGGGATACTTACTTGTATTTTTGATCATAATATTTTTTTGCTTTATAATTAATAATTATATTTTTAGAATTATTTGTTTACGGGTTTCTAATACAAAATAATATTATTAGTAACAACAGTTGTATAAACTATCAAAATATGAAAGAATTGTCATCATAAACTAAGGAACAGATTTCCAGTGCACTTTCAAATTTTTTTCTGTCAGATACACAAAAAAAATTGAAAGTGCACACTTAGGGTTCGAATTTTTTCTTGAAAAAATAAAAATATTTTACATTTTCAAAAAAGTACCAATGTCATAACTTCTTCGAAAACACCCTTGGATTGTTTTTTTTCACGCAGGGTGTCTATTCAGATTTGTGTATAAATAAAAAAATCAGTTCATTTTCTTATAAATATATTTTTTACGATTTGTTTCCAAAATGAGAAAAATTTTACGTCATTTTTTTGTTAAAGTTATCTATTCTGGGAAAACTGGTAATGATATTATCATGTTATATATATATATATACAATATATGAATAATAAGATACATTATCTGGCAAACAGAAAATAACCACAAAAAAACAATTAATTTTTTTGTTGTACGGATATTTAATATGAATTCTGGTAAAGTGATTTATTTCTATTTTTATTTTAATTATTAATTATGTGTAGGAGGCACTGCCTGAAAACCAATGACGTTGAAAACCAGCTGCATTTCGGGAAAAATTCGGAATGTGCAGCTGAGAATTGACCCTTTTGTTAATAGAATCAATATAATAAAAGAAAATAAGATGTATTGATCTGTCGATCGTCCAGTTGAATAGTCAGACATCTTCAAATACTAAGTTTTGAGCTAATGAGGATATATGGGGGGTTTGTTTATCTCGAGATCGTTCATGGCGGGATCTGTGACTTTGACATGCTTTGACATCTTACAGTCACGTGACGGTGGTAGCTCGCCAATTACCCCCTCTCCTGCCGTAGGGAGAAATCTGCCATAACCAGTGTTGCCAACTCAGCTCCTTTAGAGCTAGATTTGGCTCTAAATCGACGTCGTCAGTTCCAAAAAAAGTCATTTAGCTTCTTAGCTCGTTTTTCAGATATTTCAGCTCTTATTCACGTGAAATAATATTGAAAAAAATAATAAATAATATTAAAAAATGCAACATTGGGACGAGGACTTCCTAAAAAAAGAGATCCCCTGAACTCCTGCACAAATAAACAGTTACTAAAAATGCTATGGTGGAAACATCGGTACAGGGACTATGGTACTAGGGCAAATGCGTATTGCAGTGGTCTTCGACCTTTTTTAACCGGCGTACCCCCTGACTCTTACTACAAATTTGTTGTTCCCCTTACTCTCTTCCTATATTATGTTCATATGTAATGAAAGACGTGTTTCATTTGTAATTATGAATACTCTTATTATTACATGAATTTAACAATTAAATCGAATAAATACAATTTTATACAGAGTGTAACACGACTTCCGGCATTTTTTACCCGTGATTCTACATGTATGCCACGTTATTGTGTACCCCCAATTTGGCTTCGCGTACCCCCAGGGGTACCTTCAAATTCGAATGCGCTTTGCATGTACGTATCATTACGCAGTACGTGATTATTTACCTGAAGGTAATATTTTTTGCTAAATTGTTGTGGTGTTATTAATTATTAGTTGTCTTAAATTGTTACGTTCGTATATTTAGTAACTGTGAAAATAACAAATATATTATTGAAGTACCTGAAGTGTTTTTTTATTATGACAAAAAATTGGAACAATACTAGTCGCTGTCTAACAAAAAAAAATATTTAAAAAAAAAAACAATAAAAAAATCTTGAAGACAGTCCACCCCCTCCCCCCCCCCCCCCCGGAGGAAACTGGGAATTTTTCTTCTCCGAAATTCTCTAACAACCCCCCCCCCCCCCCCCCATGCTTTATGTAATTTTCAAAATTTGAGCTCCTTTTTGGCTCTTTTTTGGGTTTCGCCTAGCTCTACTTTAAAATTCGATTCGGCAACACTGGCCATAACGTCGTGTTAATATTTACACGCCTGTGTTGATGTTTTTATGATAAATAAATATGCTCTTATTGTGGCATCGTGACTCATATTGTTATGTATACACTGATTCAAAAATATTATGATCTTTGCACAAAAATACAAATATGGGGGCATACATTAATTACGTGAGCAGTTTTTCTTCCAATCTAGACCCCCCCCCCCCCTTGTTGAGATAAAGTTGGGCCACTATTTTCAAGTAAAGTGAGATTTTGCTCGACTCCCCCCCCCCCTTTTGTGCTCACGTAATTAATGTATGCCCCCTAACTTGTTTTGTAAATATGTATGTCTACCTAGATGACTTTTGTTCGCTGCATCTTTAAGCTTCTTGATTCTGGACTCCGAGGTTTCTGTTTCGGATCCCGGAGTGTACTCCCTTCGAGAATGATTTAACCCTCAGACCTCGAGCTTATTTTGTTTTAAGGTCAAAATATTTCCACTTTGGAATAAAATCCAAATAAATGAAATATTCAAAATTTATTTTTGACATCCTAATGTCAAAATAATTCCCGCTGCGCTGCAGCCGAAAGTGTAATAATTGTCCGACTAGAAAAATTGGCATCGTTTCTATTCCAGTTTTAATTGAAGTTAAGACTGCAGCCAACATTTTTGTTTCTCCGCCAAGTTAATAAAAATACATTCAAAGCAACCGCATACTTGGTTTAGGAAAGGATAGATTAAGCGCCACAGGAGAAAATTAAACATCCCTTTTAATATAATTATTTTTTTTTAAGAATGGCTCATCTTCAATAGCGGCTCGTGATTTTTGAGTTTGCTAGAGTTTAGCACTGTTGCTGTAGGCGATTTTTTTTCGCAAAAGTCACGAGCCGCCACTGCTCACCTTACGCTTTTTCTAACTAAAATGACTGATAACGAAAAAAATTAAAAACATATACGTGTTTTATTAGACAAATGTATTATAAACGTTATCGTCACCTCACTTTTTTTGTCGTTTCTTGTAAAAATAATCATTGAAAAAATTAACAAAGTTTCATAATTATTTTCAAAATGCGGTTGGATAGTTTGTTTTCATATAGGTGTAAATTTTCATTGTTTTGTTGTCAATATTTAGATTTGAATATAAAGCTTGGTTTTTTCTCTTTCTAACACCGTTTATATCAGTGTTTCCCAAAGAGGTAGAAAGGGAGACAACGATTTCTATGAAACCTATAGACCCATATGAATAACCTACATCCATATACCTAATTAATGAAAATATAATTTTCATGCTTAAAACCGAAACCAAAAAAATTATTATAACGAACCAAATTCTAAATATTAATCTGTCAGTAAGTAATATAAAATTAAATATTTATGATGAAATCGGTTTTTCGAATTAATAGTCATATATTATTGTGTGCAATATGATAAATTATTATCTTATTAATATTACCTATGCATAATATATTTATGTCGTCATGCTGACAACCTGCCCTGATGTGTAATTTAAAATAAGAAAACTATTTCACTTATTTACATCTGAAGAAGGCTTTTCTGAGGCCTGGGCCCAGGGTGTCTGTTACATGATCGTTACGCCACTGCGTCGATATCTACTAAGCTTTTATTATCAGAATATTAATTAGTTATTTATTATTATTATTATTTTGCATCACGCCATCTTTATCTTGAGTGGGATGAGTAATCTTGTCTACAAAAATAATACTTAATTATGAACTTTACTGTTTAGTAATTTTAATATTTTTCATATTATCTTTTGTTTTGTCAGTTTTTGTTAGCGAAAGCAAAGGTCGTTTTATGTTATTTTTTTAGTATTATTACAAGTACTAAAATGATTATATTTAATTAGGTGGGGGTAGTGGAAGGGGTGATTTTGGGGGAGGAGAAGTACAGTGGGAGGAGAAGTAAGGTGGGAGGAGTCAACATTACATGGAATTATTGTTAATAAGGGTGATTAACCACTCAGAACATTAGAACGTCAAAAGACGTGAATTTAATAATAGCAGTCAAGACATTAGAACGTGTTTTGACGTAAACGCGCGAGATTTTACAAAAAATGATTTATTTCCATCACTAGTATACGGATTACCGTGAAATAAAAAACGGAATATCGATAATGAACAACGCTACGCGTTTGTATTCAAAAATATCTATGGAACTTAGAGATTAATTTTCTGAGCCGAATGGAACTTCTATATTGTTTGATACTAATTCTCTTTGAGTTTGCTCTGACACCCTAGTGACGTTTTTCGTGTTTTGAAGATAAATACCCGATCATGGACAAGTAAGTAATTATTTTATTGTTGAGATATATATCTGCCACTCTTTTGTCATGTATTTAGTTGGTTTGAAGTGTTTATCTTGTAAAAATCGTTATTTTCCGGCCAACTTTCATGTAGTTAGAATATTTCATCGCGTTGAACGTTGATTTCGTAATAAATCGCCGCTATTACTGCTTGAAATTGTATATATCCATAAAAGCATGTATTCTATTAGAATATTTACCAAAAACATTAGTAATTTCATGACAAAATTGTTATTTTTTAATTTTTTTTTTTTTTGATTCTACGGATTCTTTCGTAATCCTCTAACTGACTAGGGCTTTGCAATACCCTTTCATGTCTAGCTAACTAGTATTACGGCTCATTTGGCCTTTTTACTATTACCTTCTGAAGGTAGTATTTAATTGACTGAGTTTAAATTATACATTAATGTCATCGTGAGGAAAAAGTCTTTACTGGATAAAAAACCTCACTCAAGTTTCAAAGGAAAAATGGAACAAAAGTTCTGAACTTTATTCAAGGAATTTTACATTTATTTTTACTGAATGTAAGTATTTTATTTCTTCAGGTCTGCGTCTCGTCCTTGGAGCTGGTACTGGTGCCTATGTCTAGTGGAGGAAAGAGGGAAGAAAAACATCATTAATTTCGGCTCGATCTGCGTTGGTTTTTACGCCAACGCCCATCGAGCACAAAAAATCCGAGTGAACTCGCCCACTCTACGCCACTGGATGCGCAGATGGTGTGCGCGTGTTTCGGTTGGCCGGCAGTACCGTGCAAGGCTTGTTCGAGCGGGAGTGTGGAATGTTGTGGTAGGTCGGGTATTGTTGGTATAGGTCAGTATGTCGGTAGGTATTTGCGTATAAATGGCGTCTTGTCAGTTGTCATCTGTCTCGTCATCGCTGTCTTCGCTCTCAGGAATTTTTAGTATGAGGTGTTTTGGCATCCTATGTTTGTAGCGGAAAGGAAGATCATCTGGTGACTTGTAATTGCCCAGCCCTTTGATGAGTGGATTATTCTTGTTCAGAGTTCTATAGAATTGCGTAGTTAGTTGGAATGCATATTCTTGAAGAGTCGGGATTTCTTTTCTATCGTGCAGTTTTTGTAGATTGGTGTACCTCGGGGTATTATAAATGATTTTAATACATTTATTCTGGAGGACTTGAAGTCTCCTGTAGGTTGAATTTGCTATATTGCTCCACACGGGGAGTGCGTAAGTCAGGGCTGGGCGAATTTGTGTCAGGTACAGAAGTAGTTTTTTCTTCTCAGCGAGAGGGCTTTTTCTGTTGAAGATCGGCCCTACCGAGCCTGCTGCTTGTAGCATTTTGGTTTTTGCGTTCTGCAGGTGTGATTTCCAGTTTAGTCGGGTGTCCAGGGTTAGGCCAAGGTACTTTACTTCTGGTTTCCACTCGAGCGCAACTCCACTCATGATTATTTTCTTTGGCGGTATTCTGTTTTTAATCCGTCGCGTGAACATGATGGCTTCTGTTTTGGCCTCATTCAGCTTCAGGCGCCATTTTTTATAATAGGCTGATGTTTCGTCGAGGCCTTTTTGTAGGTTTTTAATGGCAATTGCGGCCTTGGCAGATGTGGCATACAGGCTCATGTCATCGGCGTAGGTTGCCTTTTCGCATTTCACGAGTGGAGGGATGTCGTAGGTGTATAAGTTGAAAAGGTGCGGACCGAGTAAACTTCCTTGTGGCACGCCCTTTGGCACACCCCTGGATGATGATTTCGCATCTCCCACCTTAACGGTGAACGTTCGGTTTTTCAGGTATTGACGTATTATTCTTATAATGTATAAGGGCGTGTTGGTGATATACATTTTGTATATGAGCCCGTCCATCCATACTGTGTCGAAAGCTTTTTCGAGATCGAGTAGTGCCATGGCAACGTATCTCTTGGTGTTGAAAGCTCTCGAAATGTCTTCTGTGACACGTGTCAGTTGGTGGATCGTCGAGTGGTTACATCTGAAACCGAATTGCTCGTTCGGCAGGGTCTTGTTTTCGTTATGATGTGGGAGGTATCGATTGAGGATGATTTGTTCCAAAACTTTGCTCATTGTGGGCAGCAGGCTGATAGGGCGGTAACATGACGGATTCGAGCGGTCTTTTTTTGCTTTGTGAAACGGTAGAACGCACGCATTTTTCCAGGATGACGGGAAGTGGCCCAGCAATAGGCAGGCGTTGAATATTTTCGTTATGAAAATAATCGCTCTCTGCGGTAGGTGTTTTAGCAGGGCATTGGTGATTTGGTCTTCGCCTGGGGCCTTTTTCTGTTTGAGGCGCTTTATAATGCTGGCCACCTCCTTCGGAGTGCAAAGATGTACATCCTCCGTATCCGTTTGATTGAGGAGTTCAAGTTCTTCAAGTGCTCTGTTCACCGTTTCATTTACAACCGGGTCCTCCATCCCATCGGTGGTTTGATATGCTTTCTCGAATCCGTCGGCCAGGGCGTTTGCCTTTTCTTCGTCCGAGAGTGCCAGGGTTGTCGAGTTGGGCCACTTGAGAGGCGGGATGCTGTTATCCTGATAGCGCAGGGCCTTTGACATTTTCCATATCGAGTTATCCTGCGTACTTAGGGATGTTACTTTCTCTGACCACAGAGTATTTTTCAGGGTCGCTATTTCGTCTTTTATTTCCCTTCCCAGAGAGTTTACTGCCGTCTTGAAGCACCTCTCATGGGTGTTGTGATGGATTCGGCGAAGTCTGTTTTTTTCTGTGATCAGGAATTTTATGTGCGGTGTTAGCTTCACAGTAAAGGGCTGGATTTTTTTCTTTGGGATACAATCGTCTCGTGCTCTTTGTATGATATCGGTCAGCGATTCGACGGCTTCGTCGATTTCGGCTGTCGTGGTTAGAGTCTCGGATGTCAGATATATTTGAGCGTTGATCTCCTCTTTGAATCTTTTCCAGTCGGCTTTTTTAAAATCAAGTTGAGTCCTCGTTATTCTCGTGATTTTGCCGCCCACTGTGAAGCTAACAGGCAGATGGTCGGATGGAAGTTCGTCCAGTGTCATCAGGGGAGATGTCGTTGTTATGTTTTTTACCAACGCAATATCAAGAGTGCTTGGATATTTCATTCGCTGTCTGTAATATGTCGGCTTGTCCGGTGCAAGTACTTGATAGTCATGGCTTTCCAGGTGTTTAAACAGGATATTTCCGTTTTTATTGGCTCTGTAGTTATTCCAATACCTGTGTTTGGAATTTAGGTCTCCAGCTATGAGTACTTTTGTACCGAGCGCGAACAGCTTGTCAAGATCGCCTCTCACGATATTATTTGCGTTTGATGGGCAATATGCAGCGATGATGGTGTGCATTTCGTTTTTTATCTCCATCCTGATGACAGTGGCTTCCATATTTTGTAGTACAGGCGTAGGGAGTCTCGTTGTCAGAAGGCCCTGGCGGGTTAGAATCGCCGTGCCACCCGAGGTTCGTGATCTTCTATCCCCTGCGGGTGGTCTATCATTCCTATGTATGTCAAATCCTGGCACTCTCAATCTGGTTTGTTCATTAAGCTGCGTCTCGCTGAGAAGAATAATGTCAATTTGTTGTCTATTGACCAGGTCAAGTAATTCTTCGACTTTCTGTCGAATGCTACAAGCATTCCACATAAGGAGCTTAACCTCTGGGGCCGAGCTAGCCATCGATGGTGTTCATTAAAAATTCCATGAGAATGCACATTTTCTCATCCCTGCTTGTGCAGGCTGCCAGCCTTCCACGGATTTTGATGAGTCCGCGTAGGAGAGACATGATGTCCTCGTCATCAGAGGCGATGTTAGGTTGGGACCTTTGAGTGTTGGGCCCTGGCCCACGACGCTCGTCGTTTTGGGCAGCCCTGCGGGGCTCTTCTTGGGTTTGCGCAGCCCTGGATTGGCCACCCGCTGCCTGAGAGTAGCTCATCCGGCCGCTTGCGAAGCCCGATGTTTGGGGCTGGCGTGTTTCTGAGGCCCTCTGGCGCGGCTCTGCGGCCCTCTGTGTGGTGTTCTCCCTAGCTCTTTGCTGTAGGGCTGCCACATATTCTACCCTTTTCGGGCATCCGCTGTAGTTGGCGGGGTGAGGGCCTCCGCAGTTGCAGCAGGCGGCCGGTAGCTCTCTTGTGACCTTGGCGCAATCGCCGGTTGCGTGTGTCCCTTCACACTTCACACAGCGGGCAGGGTGGGCGCAATTTCTCGACCCATGGCCGAACTTTTGGCATCTGTGGCACTGTGTGCCGTGCTGCAGATGTCCGCTTCGGTACTTGCGCATGGATATTCTGCAGAAGCAGATGAAGCGCACAGCCTCTCGCAGCTGCCCCATGTTGGTTTCTCGGCCGAAGTGGGCCAGGTAGAGCGGGTATTCTGACCCTGGGGTCGTCATCTCTATGACGGCTTTAGCAGGGAAGCCCTGGTCCCTCAGATCATTGCTGATCTCTTCCGTTGTCAGTTTGGGAAGGCCTCTGATGACGGTCTTCTTTACCTTCTCGGTCTCTGTCGTGAAGGTGTGGAAGGACTTGGCTTCCTGACGCAGGGCAATCGTGAGTTGTGTGTGAGCTTCGACAGAGCTCACGAGGACGCTGATGGTGCCGCCCTTGTTGTATCGGAAATTGAAGGTGGCATTTCCGATATGCTTTTTAATCTCAGCCGTGATCTGGCCATGCGTCATGCTGCCGATCGTCATGATAACAGGTGGCACTCGTGTGCCCTTTCTGCCTGGTGCATGGGTGGCTGTGACCTGTCGGTGGTTGTCAGTCACGTTAGTCGTCGTCGGGCGTCTCTTGGGAGGAGGAGCAGAGTATGCGGAGACGTCTCCGTCTCCGACCTCAGGGAGGTTATCATACCTGTTCTGGGACAGGAATGGGGTGGAAGTGGGTTGGGTTGGGGAGTGGCAGCGCTTTGATGTTGGCGCTCTCTGCCATTCAGCCTCCATGGGAGTGTAGCTGGTCCCCGGGGTGGGAAGGGGTGCGGTAGTGGTAGGAGGGGGAGGGATGGGAGCCTCGATTGGAGCCGCGAAGATGTACTCCACGGTTCCGGTCTTGACGTGGACCCTGGACGTGATGGCCCCGAATGGAACGGGGAAGTCCACGAACTCGAGGGAGCCCTTGGACTTCCTCGACGCGTCGGATGGTGCGGCCATGACGTAGGCGAGTTCACTCGAACTTATTGTTGAGCTCAAAATTTTGCCTTGAGAAAGGCAGTTGTTCAGAAAGGAGAGTGTTCGACTGTTTTGCCTTGAAAAAGGCAGGTTTTGCCTTAACAAAGGCACTTTTTGAGGCTCCGTTGGCCGAACTGAATGGAGGGCGACTGCCGGCTCCGAGCGCCCTAGGGCACTTGAAAGCTTCAGTCAGCCACCATACAGCGCTTCCTTTTTATTTGGCCTGATTATCTCGAGGCCAAATGAAATTGTGAAATATTGGCAAATACAGTCGAATATGTCATAATCCGCCATTTCTGATCATTAGTGATGTCACTTCCATTTTTTTTGAAAAATTCGAATTCGAATTTTTTCTGTGTGAACTGATATTTTTGAGTAAAACATTATATTTTTTCTGCGAATAGCCTTACATGGAATTCCGACGAACCCATACCGGATTCTTTTCAACAGCTGCTGGAAGCCGAAGACGAGAAGGCCGAAGACGAGATTTCCTCTGGAGCCGATAGCAACAACAGCAGCTTTGGGGAAATTCAGGAGGCCCCCGAATCTGACATCGAGGAACCCGAAGAGACATTTGATGACGAAATTTATATAATTAAAATCAATACTTTGTTAAATGTTTATTTTTTTTTCCGTCAATAAAATAAAATGTTTTTTTCAGGCTACTTTGTTTTTTGCGAGAAGAGCAAAAGCGAATCAAATGCTCTTGATGGATGATCATTCGATGGTGGCTCCTGATACCCAAGGCTCCAGTGGAGATCTGGCAAGCGGCGGTGGGCATGTAGAAGGTATATACATTGTAATAAATATAAATATATATATTTAATATTATTAATTAAATTGTATATATATATATATATATATATATAATTTTATTTATGTTGCGCTGCCTTTGCATTATATTTTCAGAATGGGAGCAGATGGAGCAGCAAAGTGTTGACAGTGATGCAGAAGCTGGACAAGCAAGCGGTAGTCACATAGAAGGTATGTGCATTATTATATATTATATTAATACATTCTGATTTATCTTTTGCAGCATTTGTCCATGAGAATAATAATAATATATGGATGACTTGTATAGCGCCGTTTTCTACCATTCACACTTTTAGAAATATACAGGACCATACTTACCTGTGTCTTATTCTTATATTTTCAGATTTCCAGTTTCTGCAGCCGCTATAGATAATAATTCTAGACAGTCGTATCCATAAAGTCAAAAACCTTTCATCTTCACCTTACCTGCCTACGACATTGTAAATAACTAATTAAATAGAGCCTAAGAATTCAAAATAAGTTGTTCAGCGCCCTTGAGGTGATTTTTCACAAAAACGGCGCTATAGAAATTATCCAATTATTATTGTTAATAACTGTTTATTTTCTTTCCGAATGGCACGAAAAAAATTATACCTGTCATACTCTCTGAAGCTCCGCACAGGACGTCATGGGTCACTGTTTTGTATGGGAATTGTCACTGTAACCATGTTTAATTTGTATGCTTATTGTAATACACATAAGAGCTTAATATTATATAATATTATTAATAATCAATAAAAAATAAAAAAACTTACTCTTGCGCACCTATTTTTCAATTTCTTTTGTAGAACGAACTACAAAACTACTCGAAAGTGACCATAAACATGTACTCTCGTGTAGAAGAATAGTTACCAAATTTTATTTTTATTTCAAGGAGAATAATTCTTATTAAAAAAAAATTTCCTCATTTTTATTTCTCAGCATTCTGTTTATATTTTTATTTATAGTAGTATTTTTTAGTTTTATTTATCCTTAAATATGTTCTTTTTTTTCTCCTATTCTTATATTTTATTATCTGTTTATATAAAATAATATTTCATGTATGACTACCACAATACGGGCAATAGCCTAGTATGGTAGTTTAAAAAATGGATAAAATGTAACATGTAAACATTGATGAAATAATAAATAAATTAATAATTGTATGTGATATATTCTGTTGGCGAGCTAACAACAAACAATAAATAAATACATAAATCATGTGTTTTTATTTTTGTCTAACTACATTCAATAATAACTATGAATATGAAATTGTTTCGAGCCGGTTGCAAAAAAATTTGCCGGTGTGCGAAAAAATTCGAATTATTTCAAAAGTTATCACATCCCTATTAGAAGCTAACTTCACTTCGGTTCCAAAACCAGTACTGAATGACATTTTTCGAGCTATTTCGCGCGCGATTTCGTTGTTTTGATTTTATAGTAAATAAGTGTATATTTACATTTTTTCAATAGATTTCAACAATTATATATAATTCGACCTGTGTGCTAACGTTTTTGAGTAAATACAATATTCAAATGCTAAGTTTCAGTGTGAAATCACGACGTCACAAATGTGTCTCGTATTTGTAGGTTATTTCAAATTTACGGAATTTTAGGCATTACTTTATATTACAGTAATAATAATTGTATATCATCCCATATATACGACCATAATGCATCTGTTGAAATCGATTTCCGTTGTAATTACGTATTATAAAAATAGAAATTAAATAATTTAATATTCTCCATACTGAATTCAAATCGTAAAAAAAGGTGATAAAATTATTTACTAAATAATTTTTTTTAGTTTGGACGGTAAATATTTTGAGGTGGCAAATAGTTTTTAAATATATTTCTTCAATATATAAAGTGTTATTTCTTTACGTTACTTTAGAAAAAAGAACATTTTCAAGGCTTTGAAATAATGGTAAGCGATTTTTTAATATTTTTGACGTTTTCATAAAAAAAATGTATACTTAGAAACGCAAATATTTACTTATAATAACACAATGTGATAGTGCATTTCATAATCTTTCCAAAACAGTTTTTAGAATGAGGCTACGTTTCCCAAAACGTGATTTATGAAGCTTTTAGTAAAAATCGTAAATAACACAAATATTATCACGTTTTGACAGTTTTCAAAGGCACACATAATATACAAAAGCCTATGCCTGAGAGGTTAACAGAGTACTATTATTTTATTAACTAAATTGATTTTTTTATTTATTTTTTTGTTGTTTATTTCTAAGGTTTCTAAAGCGCACAAATTAAAATATGTATTTATATTGGAATGTTTAAACATGATTTTTTCTTTGTTGAAACTATAACAAAGTTCATGTCCCCTGATTCTAGTTGTAAAATTTCTAATAGTCATACTTACATACTGTGCATCACAAACATTACATTTCAAAGTGTGTATATCCCGTGTTTTCGAATTTATTAGAAACCTCCTTTTATATATAATCATTTTTTTCTTTTTGGAATTTGTATAGAAAGCTGGAGAAGTATGATCTGGTAATAAGAAACTGGCTTTGTTAATAAGAAACAAGCAAAAATTTCAACAAAAAAGTACATATAGTAGTAATAATAACAGAAAACTTAGTAACAACCTAATATATGTATAAAAAAAAACTTCTTTAAAAATTACCAATTCCTCCATTATTACACAGGATAGTGGTGATAGTAGGAAGAAATAAAATTAACGTATTCAGGCTTTTCCTAACCTGGAAATATTTGTGTGTTGTTTTCCTTCGACATGTCAAGATGCAAAACAAAACATTAATTACCACGAGGGGCACTGAGATACCCCACATATTTTGTCATTGTTTTGTAGGAATGCAAAAATTACAACACAAGATTCTAAATAACTAACCATCACGCCGTTTCCCCGCAGGGGTAGGCAGAGAGGACGGACCGCCACACAACTCGATCTTGGCACACACTCTTTGCCTCGTTCACATTCATACATCGTCTCATACATGCTCTTCTATTATTCCGACTCTTCACATGGCCCGACTCAAGTATCTGATTCACTTGGTCGTGCCATGTCTTCCTCGTGCGTCCGCGACTTCTTCTACCATTCACATTTGCAAAATATATTCTCCTTACACTCCTTTCCTCGTTCATTCGCTCTACATGCCCAAACCATCGGAGAGTCCCTTTCTTAATCTAATCACAAGTTTCTAATTTCAGGGATATTGGTTTCCCCCGCTGGCAACGATAAGGTTAAAATTAAATTAAAGCATTTTAACTTGAAATTTTAAACGCATTTATATCGGCTAACATTTTTGGGCTTATGTCACTTATGCGCTCACCGTTTCAGTTTAGATCTCGTCTCGGATTGTATAACAAAAATAACTAACATCTTGTTTGTACGTTTCCACAAGGTCATAGCTTCTTCTCATAGCAATAACAGTTGATGACCTAATCTAAAAACATAACACCCGCCCGAGCTCGTAGTTCCAGTTCTGGAGTCATCCCGGCCCGTTTAGCGTTTGGAGTACAACATATTAAATTTTGGCAAACATCGCCATTTGAAGGCGGTCAATCAGCAAGGCCTGGCATGCTTCCAAAGGTTCACAGACAAAAGGACGTACCTTACCTGTAGCGATTATTATTGTTTTTATTATTACCTGTCCGTTCATAGTGTTTACTATCAACGCTTGGTCCATTTTATATCTTAACTATAAAGTAGAAAATCTCTTTTTTCGTCTCAACAAAACTCGAGCGTTGAACCCTTGTGCTTAGAATTGTACACGATTGTAGATTATCGTCTCACAAAGCACTCTTTTTAGGGTGAATTGCCTGATTTAAAAAATGATTTTTTCAGGAATTTATACATGCAATATAGGAAAGAAACGAAGCAACCGCAAAAGCCTTTTGGCGCTGTTTGCGTGCCTTTCCCATAAGTCATGATTCGGCTCGCATCTCCGTTCGCGTGTGTTTACGCAGTCATATAATACTTTGATATTTGAATGTACGAAGCAAGTGAAACTCTCTAACAGTAAGCTCTTGAGTTGTCAATTTCAATAGTTTCGTTTGTAGATTGACGCTACATTTTCAGATCCCGATATCATTTCTATCGGGGGCTATAGAGTATTTTTGAAATCTAGTTCTATGAAGCAGCAAAACTTTTCAACGGTCAGATCTGGCGCAATGCAATGTGTACTGCTTTCTCTGCCTGTTATTTCTAAGTAAGAACACTCTCGAGTGGTGAGTTTTGGCCTAATAAAATTTTCACACCTTTTTGTATCTAGTATCCTACCTATAATATTATTATTAGCTACGGAGCTTTGAAATAAACGTATGTATATATTAATAATTTGAAATTTTAAAATTTTTGTTTGTTACGTGGCGCGTTTCGGCTTTCAAGGCCATTGTTAACTGTCAAGGTAGTAGGCACTTCGAGACCACATCACGGGTGTAGCTGCGTACTGCGTAGTATATTTAAACCTAGTAGGTATTTGTATAAAGTGAGTGAAAATCTCGGAATCATCATAAATATTTTTAATTGCGCATTAGAAGTCAAAGCACATGTTGTTATACTTTTAGATTTTACGTCGAAGTTGTTTGGCCGACGTGTACAATATTATATTGTTTTTCTTTATTTTTATTTTTGAATGCCGATAACTTGCAACGGCTTGTCGAGGTGATTAATACGCCTGTGACTTGTTTGTTTATACCTGCCAAACAACTTTACCATTCATAGTCGTCCAAAATTATACCTTTGTTTTTACTACTCTTTAAATTTGGTACTTTACTCGACACTCAATGTCTACTTCCGGCCATAAATACGTGTATAGTTATTTTTTCATAGTTTGCGCTTAACCTTTAATTAGGCGCATTAAGAAAATCACACAATTAGTCGCATGGGGTCACTACTGACCCCAAGGAAATAAATGAAAATGGAATGGAAGAAATAAATAAAATGAAGTATGTATTATCAAAAATATTAAAATACTTTATTATAATTAACATCAATAAACAAAAACATAACTTTGACCTTAAACAATTAAAAAATAAAACAGCCTCTAATCTCTCTTAAAATTGCTAATTTTTGGTATAGCCGAGATCAAATTTAAAAAAATTATTCAGACTCATCAGTAGGCTCATCTATTTTGCATCCGACTGAAGTGCCCTGAAGTGTTGCTGACAAATAAATTTACCACACCTATGGCACTTATTTGATACTTTTTTTGTAAGTTACGTAATTGGTCGTATTAGTGGTGTGGCTTTCTGGCCGCGACTGATTTGCGTACCCCGCGGGAAGGTAGGAAGCTAGAAAGAGCCCTGTCGCATTCCAAACACTCTTTAACATATTTTGTTTTCAATTTGAAATGGTCTTGACCCCATGCACGTAATTAAGGGTTAAAACACGGTTTGCAAATCCACCAAGTTTCAGTTGATAAATTCTCCTAACATCACCTTGCTAATAATTGCTGACAGGTGAAAGAAACGCTTCTGTGTAAACAAGTTTTTATCACTTGTCTTTATTTGTTTTTCGGCGTTATTCTGTGTAGTGTGAGATACCCCCCACTTTGACATTGACCCCCAATATAAGTTTTATCTTTGACTATTATAATGTTGTGTTTAGTAACAGACACAATAAGATCTTGTTTTCAAACCTCCTATTTAGAGCAGGAAGGTAATTGGCTCTGGGACCCGTAGGTTGCGAGTTTATAACCCAGTCATAGCGATTTCAATATAGGTTCCTACATTATTATGTATATTTATTTATTCCTCTGGTTTCAAAATTAAACAAATAGTAACATTGATCTGTTCTGTTTCCTTCAAGAATACTCAAAAATGCCATCTATTTATTTATTTATTTTAGGGAAATCAACAGTTTACAATTTGATTAATTTATACATGTATAATTTACCAAACTGAAAAACCAATTATAGATTTCCTCATTATACTATTACACTATGTATCTAGAAATTAATAATTAACTCAAACTGAAATCTTACAACAACTAAAATAACTAACTAACTAACCATCACGCCGTTTCCCCGCAGGGATAGGCAGAGAGGACGGACCGCCAAACAACTCGGTCTTGGCACACACTCTTTGCCTCACTCACATTCATACATCGTCTCATACATTCTCTTCTATTATTCTGACTTTTGACATGGCCCGACTCAAGTATCTGATTCACTTGATCGTACCATGTCTTCCTCGGACGTCCACGACTTCTTCTACCATTCACATTTGTGTCGTATATTCTTCTTACACTGCTTTCTTCGTTCATTCGCTCTACATGCCCAAACCATCTGAGGGTCCCTTTCTTAATCTTACTCATTATGCATACATCAGCCTTACATTCTTTGCGGATATCCACATTTCTCACACGATCATACATTGTTTTACCACACATTCGCCTCAAGGATCTCATTTCAACGCATTCAGTTTACTTTCATCCTTCCTCTGCCAGTTCCATGCCTCACTGCCATACATCAGGGTAGGTACCAGGACTCCATTGTGGACTGCTAGCTTCACTTCTTTTGACAGTTTTTTTATTAGCGCCAACGGCATTCAGTCCTCCATTAATGGAGTTACCAGCATTCACCCTTCTTTCAATATCCCTATCAGCCTTCCCATCTCTCGTAAACATACTACCCAGATACACAAACTCATCCACCTGCTCCAAGTATTCATCGTTCACAACTATATTGCATATACATATGCATATACATTACATATTATTATAACACGTGGTAGGTAGTACATAATATATCATTACATTTATGCAGTTTATAAGGTAATTACTATAATTGTTTTAGGTACTACATACACAGGGATGTTCAGGGACATAACTTGACTTACTTTAACCAAGTGATTCGTGACATTATTTGGAGCAAAAAATGTAAATGAAATTTTGGCCTCCGGTGACTTTTTGGTATTTTTGTTTTCAATTTTTTTTTCTTCAAAATCAAACAAAAAAAATCTTCCACTTGTCTTCACTGGTCACTCAGCCGAGTAACCGCACAAGGTTGAGTGACAAGTAACGGCATGTTAAAATTACTCGAATCCTTACACAACAATCTGTCTCTCGGAAGATCAAATCCTTGTACTACTGCACCGCCCACCATTAAATGTTGCTTTTACTTTCCAAAATACACTAAATAAATAATATGTTACATATTAATAATAAAATATTTTCAGGATTAAACAACATGTGTGCATAATTATGTCCTCTGCTTGCGAACTCTATCTAAATTTCTTTAAATAGACAATAAACAGTGTTAATTTCAAGCGACCTCCCAGGTAAGTATGGTCCTGTATTAATTCATTTTTAGGCAGCATCGCGTTCATTGGTCAAAATATTGTAAATATATTTTCGTATCGTCAATGAACCGGTGTATGCAATTTTTAGCCATAAGTTGTTTTTAATTGTTTGTCTAGCTTGTAGTCTTTCTAGATTTTAGGCATGTATGGTAAGTTTGTACAGCGCCCTTGAGGTGATTTTTCACAAAAACGGCGCTATATAAATCGTCCAAATATTATTATTATTATTATTAAGACCAAAATTTCGCTAATCATTTTTACCCCAAATAATTTCAGGCATCATTGCTTAAAGTAAGTCGACTACCTCATATTTGAGCTCTATTAATTATCTATTGAACAGCTTGGATTAGAATATAAATATAGGTATACTATTACCTATAATGTAAAATTAGAAAAAAAACACTACGGCTTATAATTATTACGACTAGATTATGTTAATTTCAACCAAAGAAGCGCAGCATTAACGTAATTTTTTCATTCATCAATGATTAGCTCCAATTTTTAATAGTTGAGAGCTAAAAGTGATAGTCATTGTTGCTTTATTTTCGTGCACATTTCAAGGTTAGTGCATCTTATTTTTATTGCATTATTTATAGTTTTATATTTTTTAGAATTTATTTCGAGAATTTTTAATGTAGGTAATGTCCGGTCATATCGTCAAGCATTATGCATTTCGTCCGAATGTTTTAAAATATTGTATTTCCGGGTATTAGAAATTGAATCACGATTTTCCGATGAATTTTCTGACGAATTTTCCGACATTATTTGTCAGCGCCGTGTGATGTGTGTTGTTGTATGTATGTAGGTACCTATACCTATGTTGATTGATGAACGCTCGAGGGGATTTGGATGGATGGATATCGGTCAAGAGAAGCTTCAAGTGTTTGTTTACTGGGAGCATGAATGGGTTGAGTACTCGGTACTGAGGGGGATCAGAGCACCTCCTCTGCAACTCTGTGCTCCTGATCCGCCTGTGGGCGTTGGACCAATTTATTATCAATGCAATCATTTTATTATTTTATATGTGTGAGATCATTATTTATATTCAAATTAATTTATGAGCATGTTGTCTAAATATTTACCAAAATTTTGTATAGAAAATTATGCAATGAAAATACTTAGGTTTGTTGTTAAATTTTTTGTTGTTAGGTTTGTCGTTATGGTTATGTTTGTAGTTTGTGGTTAGGTTTGTTCTTGTTGTTAGGTTTGTTGTTGTGATTAGGTTTGTTGTTATGGTTAGATTTGTTGTTATGGTTAGGTTTGTTTTTGTTGTTTGGTCTGTTGTTGTTAGGTATGTTGTTTTTGTTAGGTTTCTTGTTGTTGTTAGGTTTGTGGTTGTGGTTGTGGTTAGGTTTGTTGTTGTGGTTAGGTTTGTTCTTATTGTTAGGTTTATTCTTGTTTTTAGGTGTGTTGTTGCTTTTAGGTTTGTTTTTCTTTTTAGGTTTCTTGTTGCTTTTAGGTTTGTTTTTAGGCTTGTTGATGTTGTTAGGTTTGTTGTTGCTTTTAGGTTCGTTTTTCTTTTTAGGCTTGTTGATGTTGTTAGGTTTGTTGTTGCTTTTAGGTTTGTTTTTGTTTTTACCCTTGTTGATGTTGTTAGGTTTGTTGTTGGTTTTAGTTTTTAGGCTTGTTGATGTTGTTAGGTTTGTTGTTGCTTTTAGGTTAGTTTTTGTTTTTATCCTTGTTGATGTTGGTAGGTTTGTTGTTGTTTTTAGATTTGTTGTAGTTTTTAGGCTTGTTCAGTTTGTTGTTGTCTTTAGGTTTGTTGTTATGGGTTAAGTTTGTTATTGTTGTTAAATTGGTTCTTGTTATTTGGTTGGTTTTTTGTTCGCTTTGTTATTAGGTTTTTTTTTTAATATTTAAAGTAAAATGTTATTATGAAGTTTTGCAAGTATATTATTTTTTATTATATTATTGTGACGGCTGTTTCGGCTTTCAATGCCATTAGCAAATTGCAAAACTACGAATACACAATAATAATAAAAAATAAAAATTTGTTGTTTTTTTATTATTTTTCTTCACTTTAAGGGACATACATCAATTCCGTGAGTAGTTTTTTTCCAATCTAGACCCTTCCCCCCCTTTGGTTAGATAAATTTGGGCCACTTCGTATATTCTTTTCAAGTACCGTGAGATTTTGCTGGTCCCCCCTCCTCTTTTAAGCTCACGTAATCAATGTATGCCCCCTTACTTCAATGTTCATGCAACCTTTTGTTACCGGTCTAATAGTTTATAATATCTTATTTGTACTAACCTAATATTTTTGTTTACAGATAAATTTCCTGATGGCCCAGTGCGGCGCCTTGCTGACGGCGGGCATCCTGCGGGGGCCCCTGAAGGGCGCCCCGCCTTACGCGCGCCACGCCATCTGCCTGGTGCTGGGCCTCTTCACCGGGTACTTCTGCTTCGGCAAGTGAGTTGGTTAACTATTTATCAAACAACTCTCAAACAAACAAACATAACCTCCAGAGCTGACCGGAGTGATGACAAAGTCAGTGGGATTGTGATATCCTCAATTCTTGGAATATTGTGAGGCTGAAAAGGAGGAGACCTCCGTAGTCCAGTGGCTAAGACTCTTGACTCACAATCCGGAGGTCGCGGGTTCGAACCCGGCGTGCGCAAATAAATTTTATTTGATTAATTTGTTTTATTTCACAATTAATTTATTTTAAAATAATATATAGTATATTTGCGGCACGTTCCAGAGTGGAAGATACTATCAGTATCGCCCTGGTCTAAGACCACCATTCAGAATTGAAACGTTGCTTGAAAATGGCTTTAGCCGTGTTTGGTGACCAGATCTGAATAGCCAGGTACTTCCCAACCTTCCTCTTCCCCACCTCCTTCCCCTCCCACTACCTTCCTCACAACATACCCCAATTGGGGATGCCATAGTCTCACTGGCTCCAGACGGGAGCAGTTGAAATTCTTGTGTGGTATTCACTGTAAAAAAAAAAGGTGGGGAGGAGGAAGGTCAGAATCTATTTGGCCATTTCCTAGAAACTTTTTAATGAAATTCTTTGATGCGTTACATCAGTCCCAACTGCCACAGCTCCGGTGGGACTACGGCATCCCTAATTTAAGAAGTTTTGCTAGACTGAAGTAAGTGGGCTGGGAAGGAGATGCGAAAGATGAAGGCTAAAGTCTACTATTTTTTATGAAAACACACCCTTGACTTCCAGAGCTAGTTTTTCGCATCTCAATTTTTGGGGATGTTCGTACGTTGTGAGACTAAAGTAAGTTGGAAACAAATGAGTGACGTCTACAAACACGGCTTAAACTATTTGTGCAAGGTTTTGATTTTGAATTTGACTTCACCAGGACGGAAGAAAAAATAAAAGGCAGCCGAATGTTTTTTCGATCCTGTCTGAATGTAAGTCTTTCATTCAGCCTTTTCAAGGTTAATAATTATCTTAGCTTAATACTAAATTTTCACACTTCATTAAATGGTCTCCACTTTGGATACCGCTTCTCACCCAGACATCAGGAGAAGCCTGGTTATTTATTTTTTATTTATTTAGTAAAAGATTATACATTTAAATACATTATTTATTATTGTATGCATCCACTCCAGTGCACTATCCCACTCCACCATTGCATCCATCAGCTTCAATGTTGTGGCTATTTATCTAAATTAACTGCCGATATAAATGTATTTGATGTTGCACGTGTCGAAGCAAGAACACTCCTTAGGAATCTCAAGTGTTTCCAAATAAACAACAGCGCACATGATAAATAGGGTTGACACAGGACGAGCAACCTGGAAAATAGGAAAACCTGGGATTACAGGGGGTATTTAGTGAATAGGGTGGACTGGGGAAAAGAAACCAGGAAAACCTGAAATTATCGAGGGTTGGTGGGAATTTAACTTTATTGGATTAAAAAAACTTTTCCTATGATTTGACCTATGTGATGCAATTCATTAATTCGTTATTATTCATAAATAATTTACGCAATTCTTTGTTTTCGAATTGGGTTTTTTTTTAATGTTGATAGTTGATGCCTTTGAAGAGATCATGTTGCTTCAAAAGATTAATTGTTATAAAATAAATATCAAATCGTGGCTAAAATTTACTGAAATAGGTATAATTTTCTTGTAAGTCAAGTACGTCTGTATTTGAGAGCCTCCGTGGTCGACGGGTAAGGCTCTTGACTCGCAATCCGAAGGTTGCGGGATCGAATCCAAGCTTGCACAAGTATATTTGCGGCACGTTCCAGAGTGGAAGATACTCTCAGCATCGCCCTGGTGTAAGACCCCATTCGGAATATTGAAACATTATTTGAAATAACTTTAGTTGTGTTTAGTGACCAGATCTGAATAGCCAGGTACCCACCTTCCTCTTTCCCATCTCCTTCCTCTCCCCAATACGTTCAGCCTCACAACATACCCTATTTGGAGATGTCATAGTCTCACTTGTACCTTTTTTCAAATGTCCATGGTATATTCTAGATTCTAGATCGATGGGTTATTTTATGTTCAACCAAGATTACTTTTAAAATATGACTGCTCAGTGGCTGAGTCGGCAATGCGTCAAGTTCTCATCCAGGCGACGTGAGTTCAATTCATCGGCTGGCTTAGAGTCCTTCATCATGACACAATGACATTTTATCTTAGTTTGATGGTAGTTGGAGATTTTCAAATATTGTCAGGTTATTTGATACCTGGAACGTGGCAAACTGGAATTCCAGTGGTGTTTTGATATCTGTTTTTGGGGCAACCCTGATGAATAATAAGCTCTTAGAGATTTATTGGCATTGTAAAAGCAGCATGTCTACTACTAACAGAAGGTTTACTATTTCTACAGATATCTCGTATGTTTATTTTGGCAGCTTAATGTCCTCTTCAAGCTGTGCGATGCTGAGAAATTTCCAAGGGCCTATACAAACTTCAGAGTAAATTCTCTGCCTTTGGAACTAGAGTTAACAAGTTAAAAACTCTGCATAACGCAACTAAATGTGTTAACGCAATTAAACTACTTAAATTTTCTTAAGTAATTTTATATTTTGTTTTGAGTGAACGCTTCTTTCAGTACCGTCCTGATGTGAAACTTCATTTAGAATCTTACCTCCTTACTAATAAACATCTTTTAAATTTTACACAACTGATAAACAACCAATACATTAACATTGTTTATCGGTTATCTTGATTTACTTTTGGGATATTACGTGTTGCTCTACCTCCTTCTTTAACCAACATTTCGGACAGCATTAATTCCCGGATACGAAGAACTATTGAGCTAAGCTCTGTCGACTCTATTAATATTAATGGGATTTTAGTGAATTTCAATTGCCTCCATAATTAGGCGTGCTCTATGTTTATTTTATTTATTTATTCATTTTGTTTTACAGTTTTTTTTAGAGAAAATGTGTCCTCACTGGGGTACCCCGTTCTAAGGACAATTGTACATATTGTACAAGTTTTTTTGGTTGAAATATAAGTAAATACCTATGTTAAAATATTCCAGAGGAAAATTATCAAGTTAAATCTAAAAGAGAGTACAATACAGCATTAATATTTGTTAGCATTAAAATTTTATCTATATTTTTCCTTCCCATGTCCATAATCCATATCTTTATGCTTCTTTTGAAGTCGGTTATTTTTTGACTGGTTTTTATTGAAAGTGGGAGTAAATTAAATAATTTTATAGAGAAGAATTGCATATTTATTTGTCAAAAGTTCGTTTTAGTTGTAGGTCGGTGGAATTTATGTTGTAATGTTGATCTTGTGAATCGGCTCGAGTTTGTCTGTGTAAAGTTATCCTGGTTTTTGAATGCGTACATTAAGATATCTTTTATATATAATTGTTTCAGTGACATTACAGTGTTTTGGAACAAATCCAAAGAATGAACAAATCCGAAGTAATGACCTGTTTCAATTAAAAGCGGCAATTGCCGATTTGTCACGGTGGCAGAGTTTATCAGTTATGTAAAATTTTAAGCACGTATAATTTTAAGCACGTATAATTTTAAGCACGTATAATATTATAATATATTTAAGGCAATCAATGTTTAACTATCTAGCAAATTAAAACTTCAAATAGCTATGTACTTCCTCTACTCCACCAGGATGATAATATGGTCCCCCTGACTTTGGGCAGAGGGATTCTTGCGTGGTGTTCATTTTTATAAAAATTTAAAAGACTTCTTATTGATGTTTTGCGACGAGGGTGCATTCATTCCAATACATTTAACATTATCTTTATTAATTTTTAAACATTTTCATTTGTAGCACCTTGACATGATATTTCACCAAAATGGTGTTTTAAAAATTAGTTATCATTATTATGACTTGTTAGGGTACCCCGATGTCGGCTTCTAAACCAACATCAGCACACCAACACGTCCCTGGCTAGCTCTCAGCGGGACAAGGGTACTCTCTATTCAGGGGGTGGGCAGCTCAAGGCTAGGGAACTTCTCTCCATCCTTCGGTGACCCACGGGATCCTCACCGGCCAACAATCCTCCCGCCGTAGCAGAATAATAACAATGTTAAATCATTCAGACATGTATTGTAAGCTCAAACACATACATAGGTTTCTACAGTACAATTCAGTTACAAGAAATGCAAATTACACAAACCTAGCTAAAGTGTTTAACTCTCTCTGACTGTCTCTCAAAACGAAACTCTCCGAGTCGGGATTTCCACGGGGGCCCTATATTTCACTGAATTACGGACAACATTTAAAGAGGAAGTCAAGATACAGCTTACATGTAGGTAGGCAGGAACCTCGTCTCATGTGGCAGCTTCATCAGGCACTTATCATAGTCTAAATAGGCCGAACTATGGTGCGGCAAAAGGCCAATTATACACAAAGGTACTTCAATAATACATCGCGGCCGTTGAATTGGTCCGCCGGCTTAAAGTGCGCCGCAAGCGTGTCCGTTCGCCAAGACACTCAGATTGCTTCTGTCGGCGAGCGCAGCGGGCAGCGGAGTCGCCGGGCAAGCGGGCGGTAAGGAGAGGCAGACAGGATATGGGGGGAAGAGGGGGCGGCGGCCAGCTGTGGGCTTGTGCTGCGTTCTCGAACCTACTCGCTTCAAGGGCGTATCGTAACACTTCCCCCCGCGCTCGGAAAAAAAGCGACGTGGCAATGGAGCTGTAGGATAAAAAAATCCTCTTAAACTTCCATTGGGGTTTTTGAGAGATTCGTTGCTTGAGAGATGCCTAGCTAGAACATGCAATTTATGTTATAGTTTAGGTCACAATGTTTGTAGGGAATGGGTGAGGGGTACATACAATGTTTGGAAAAGAACAGTTTTGGTGAAAGTACATGGTGTGAAACAACATACAAGATTATGCAATTGAAAGATGACAATACATGGTTATGCAATTGAACAAAATAACAATACATGGTTATGCAATTGAAAAATAACAATTCATGGTTATGCAATTGAAAAATGACAATTCATATTTGTACAATCGAAGAACAAAAAAAACAAGAACAAAAATGCCTGTGTGATTCTAAGGTTTCATTGGTCTGGGAGCTAAGTTTGCGAAGCGTGGATTTGTTTGGTTTCGGGGAATTTCGAAGAGGAGGACGTGGTTTCACAGATTCTAAGGATTACATTATCACTGTAATCAGACCCCTTTGAGATAACACTCAGAAGTACACTTGGGCCTTAGAAAACACTTGGTTTTGTCGAAGACGTCGAAGTTCATGAAGTGGAGACTGTGGTTGCTGTGCCGCGACTATGGTTACAGAGGTCATTGAAGAGGAGAATCCAGTGTCTGCAGACATGCCAGTACGAATCCTAAGTGTTATTAAGGTAAACACGGATCGTATATAATGGTTATTGAAGCATAATGTAGCTCAACATAACTTGTATTGGTACGCATTCAGCGAATACTGGAGGTCAAGGTAATGATGGTTTACACATGACGATATATGCGTCACTGCATGACAGCGCAAGAGACGACATGGTTGGCATTGATAGCAAGAGTAAGACCAAACCTAGGAGCTAGCGTGCCCAAAAGGTGGTTCAGAGTGTCATAATGTATAGTGGGACAACTCAACTTGCTGTGGCACGACAAAACAACATACATATGGGTGGTATGGTCTGTGCTTTCAGGAACAAATGCGTAGAAAAATGGCAGCAGGAGGGGCCTAGTAACCACAGCGCGTGCTGTCAGGAAGTGGAGCTCAGCTTGGCTGTTGGTGATGACATCCGCCTGGGCTTCTTTTTAATCCGGGAGAAATTATTATTAGAGCAAAATTCTTGAAGTTTACCTGCCTAGGGACCAATGAAGAAAAGGTTTGGAGAGAAACAAAATGTGTCCAGATTATGAAATAAACGAAGTTTTAACCACCGACCCAGAGAGTGACGAAGAGAGAGTTTTCTAACTACATTGTGATTACATGAACATTTTCCTTTACCAGGATGACTTGGCGTTTGCCGAGTGACAATATGTCTTGGTTAAAAAACAACCGGCCTTCCATGGCCTATGTTAACATAAAGGTGGTAACATTTTTTGTAGAATTTCAATGAACAAGACAAAGAAGTCGTGAATGAGTCACGGTAAAGGCAGAGAAACCAATTCATGAATAAAGGTTGTCAAAAGGAGACAGACGGTACGCCAAGTGCATATCGTACATATCCAACATTCATGAATGTGTTTCGTAAAATTGAGAAAAAGAACAAAAGGTGAGACGTATGCAGAGAGTGAGGGAGAAAGCCTGCTGATAATTGGTTAATTTACCGATTCGCACTCCCAGTGAGGGCGAATTATGGTTAACAACAGATTTTCCTCTTCATAACATATACCTGAGAACATGATGGTGAGGAGAAAGGAAAAGGAAAGGAGTTGAGTGACGAAACTTGCTAGAGACTGGACTAATTTCCACTTCAAACTCCATGTGAGGATGAAACATGATCAACCAGCAGGTTTCCTGACTCTTTACAATTGTTAAAAGGATGAGGAGAAATTTGAATACACATTAACAAAGAGACTAATCTTTTGCGTGTATTGGGCAAAAGATTAGTGGGTCATTTTAAAAACTCCTGCGTGATTGTGAGAAAAGACAGACCCTTGCTCCAATTTCACAAACCTGGGGGTTTTCTTATCCGTTCCCCAGACAACGAGTTGGGTGGTTTTGTGCTCAATCGATTAACTCCCACAGCACTATGCCCCATAGTTAGCAGTGAAGCTACAAACTAGTCCTTTTGGGATAGTAGATATTCCTGGGCTTCTTTCCTTTTTGCAAAGAAGTAAAAAAACAGGAGGTCCACGGGCATTGGCGTTGAATGACAACAAAGGTTTGTGGACTACATTTCGTAGATCGCACACAAAAGGTTTGATATTATTTCGTTCGCACGACTCATGGTAAGTGTTTTAACGTCTCCACGTATAGTGTACAAAAACATGTAAGTACATACAAGATAAAACTCAATTATAGACAGAAGTCAAGAGTTTATACAATGCCTCTTAAAGAAGATGGCAAGGCCGATATTATGTCGTTCGCACGAATCACGGTAAGTGTTGTTATTACGTCTCCACGTCTCGTGTACAAGGGTTGTACACAATTATACACACAAGCGGTACTCATGACAAATTAATGACATACGACCAAAATACAAGAGCGGTACTCATGACAAATTAATGACACACGACCAAAATACAAAAGCGGTACTCATGACAAATGAATGACACACGACCAAAATACAAAAGCGGTACTCATGACAAATGAATGACACACGACCAAAATAGATTGTACAGAAAGGGTGGTACTCATGACAAATTTGTCACACGACCAACTCAATAACATTTAGCTATGAGCAAAAGTGATTATGACGAACTTCTCGTATCGTGGCAGGTATTTTAAGGATCCCTCCTATAACGGTGGATGTTCTAAGGATCTCTCCTATGACGGTGGATGTTCTAAGGATCTCTCCTATAACGGTGGGTTACGTTTAAATACAACACAATAAACGTTGACGATGCTTGATTTTAACACATTTTATAAAGATTCGTTAGATTAACTAACTCCGTAGCCCAAGAGCGTACGACAGAGAAGATAGACAATTTGATGCTACTTCATGTGTTACAAAATACAAGGGTGATGGCAGAGTATAATTCTACTTACACCAAGTATTTAAAACAAAGACAGACCTATAATGGTTTTACATACTGTCTGTTGTGGCAACCTGCAGTGAGGAAGACCAAAGAAAAGGGACCAATTACGGTTTTACATACCCTTTGTGCAGTTACAAACATACCAGGTTATGTGCAATTTGGGTTGCAAATACTTGGTTAAATGGACACCTAAAAGTTGTGAATTCCAAAATCAGGATGACCATAAAGGTTTTATTAACCTGTCTCGTAGGGTTGAAACGTGTCATATAAGACATACGTAACGTACAAGCAAAAAAAATAACAAGAAAACAGTGGCTTTGTTATAACAACCAAAGACCGGATGATTCGGTTTTACGTACTTTAGTTGAAACGAGCCAAATTGATTTATATACAGGGTTATAAAGACCAATCATTGGTTTTATAAATACAAGTTCCAAAATGGACGTGTCGATATCCAATTTGGGTACAAGAGCATGAATTTGGGTAGGACGCCATCAATTTTTTAATTTAAGAGGAAAAAATTGAAAAAAACTTATATACACGAGGGGCGACTATGTAAGTAACCACTGTTTGATTTTCATTGGAGATACCTCGGAAGGTTTTACAACTCATGATGAACAAGATAAAAGGAAAAAATTGTAAAAATAGTTAACTGGTTCTGAGTCGGAATTTTAACACTTTGGAATTTACAAAACCCGACTTCTAGAACGACACGCCAATGGGCAATTGTCAACTACTTTACATGAACAAAATAAACAGGTGAGAAAGTTCCTTTCCACACGACAAAAATGCAACAAAAAAAAATAGGAGAAAAATTACAAAATTACATGACAAGACAGGGTATGACGTGGCATGAACATTGCGTAGTGTACGTGTTGAGACAATAAATGGGCTCGCGACTTCCCAAACATTGAAACTCGAAAAGTGTCTCCGTTCCAAAGTGATCAGTTTTAGAACAGGTGAAAAAAATAAAAGAAAAAAAAAAAATTGTCGTGAGGGCAAGAAAAAACAGTGCAAAAACAACATTTGAAAGTAACTTCAAGGAGAGTACGCATTAATTTACAAAATAATTTACAACTTGTTTCATTTACGAAACGATGGGCATGTGATTGACACAATACACGCCTGACGTAGTAAGACTCTGTAAGCTTACAAAAAAAATGTGGTACATACTGGATCATTTTACGTTTGCTGAGATAGTGGGGGCAGTTTTACTTGACTCCTCACTTCCAGACTTTACAATGTCCTTAATGTGGTAATTACCAATGTGCTTTCCAGATGAGTCAGACAAGGAGTACACTAGGTCTGATATTTTCCTTAGGACTTTGGCCTTCACGAAACGTGGTGCCAGCTTAGCAGAGAAGTACGTGGCTCCTTGGGAAAGTGTGTTGTTCTTTCTCCAAACTATGTCTCCTGTATTGAAGGTGACATGTTTTCTACGTAAGTTATATCTGTCCGCACTCTTTTGGTGAGCCAGGAGCAAAGCATCAGTGACTTCACTGTAAATGGCCGACAGTTCTTCCAAGCGATGGGCATAGTCTGCGGTAGGGTTGCTTGTGGTGGCAGATGACGTAGGAAAGTTTGTGTCCCTATGTAGAGAACCATGGACGACTTGTTCCATACCGTGTTTTAAGAAGAAAGGTGTGTAACCAGTGGCCAGGTTAACAGTGTTGTTCATAGCGGCCTGAATTTTATCTAGGTTTTTACACCAAGTGCGTTGATCTTTATCAACTAGAATAGCTAGAGCTGTGTTGATTGTTTGGTTGTAACGTTCGACAGTGTTATTTTGGGGAGTGTACAAGGTGTTATAATAAATGTCCTTGATTCCGTATTTGGCAAGAAATTCTTTGAATTCTTGGGCAATAAACTGTTTTCCGTTATCAACAATTACGGTTCTGGGTGTTCCGTAAGGTATAAAAATGTGTTTTTCCAGAAGTTTGATGATGGCGGACGCATTGGCTCTTTTTAAAGGGAAGATCCAACAGAATTTGGTGAAAACATCCACTACACTAAGTATGTGCATGTGTCCGGCATAACTTCGAGGAAAAGGTCCGACGAGGTCCATTGACAATGACTGTAGGGGTCTGTCGGCACGTTTGGGGTTACCCATTAGGCCGGCAGGTGCTGCCGTGCTATGTTTATAAGCTTTACAAGTTTCACATTTAGAGATGTAATTGCGAATTTGTTTGAAAAGACCAGGCCAGTAATACTTCAAGGAAATCTTTTTATACGTCTTGAAAGTTCCTGGGTGTATAGAGTCGGGAGCACTATGATTGTCAATTATTATTTGTTCTCTTCCTTCGAGGGGAACGACAAGTTTCCAAGAGTAATCTTCGAGGATGGATAGTGGTGCCTTGCAATTACGGTATAGTTGTCCTTCTTTTATGATAAAATTAGGAAACTTTTGTTGATTATTTTTACAACCTTCGAAGATTTTCAAGTACCATTCATCTTTTGTAGATGGAGGGGGGGCAATTGTGTCAACATTTAATGAAGCCAATTCAATTCTTGAAAGAGCGTCAGGAACAATATTGTCCGCGCCTTTACGGTGTACAACATCAAAATTGAATTGAGACAAACGGGAGGCCCAACGAGCGAGTCTACCGGAGGGATTACTTAAAGAGATCAACCATTTCAAACTACTATGGTCTGTGACTACAGTAAATTTGCTACCGTCTATGTAACCGCGGAAATGGTGAACAGAATCCAATACAGCCAATAGCTCCTTTTCGGTAATTCCATAGTTTTTCTCGTGTTTATTTAGTGTACGGGAAAAATACGCTACAGGGTGTTCGCCATCTGGGAACTCTTGGGTTAGGACTCCACCGATTCCTACGTTGGAGGCATCCGTGTGGAGGGTAAAAGAGAGTGCAAAATCCGGGCAATTCAGAACGGGGGCTTTTTGAAGGGCATTTTTTAAAGTTGTGAACGCTTCTTCAGTTTCAGCAGACCATCGGAAGTTGCTGACACCTTTACGGGTGCCGGTAATTTTATTTAAAGGGGCTGCAATTGTGGAAAAGTCTTTGATGAATCTTCTGTAGTAACCTGCAAGTCCAAGGAAACCTTTGACTTCCTTCGCGTTTTTGGGTCGGGGAAAATTTGCCATGGCTTCCACCTTAGCGGGGTCTGTTCTTAGACCTTTTTCGTCGACAATGAATCCCAAATAACGTAAACGGGACTTACAGAATTCAGACTTCTTCAAGTTGATGGTTAAACCAGCGAACTTGAGTTGTTGAAAAACCTTTTCCAACATTAATAGGTGTTTTTCAAAGGTGTCGCTGACGATGATGAGGTCGTCAAGGTAACAAAACAGGCTGTTATCGACTTCAGGACCGAAGAGTTTGTCCATCAGTCTTTGTAATTCGGCGGGGCTGTTCTTTAGACCAAAGGGTAGTCTTTTAAAATGGAACATTCCCCTACCAGGTACAACGAAAGCAGTTTTTTCACACGATTCTGCGTCCAAAGGTATTTGCCAAAAAGCTTTGCTTAGGTCAACAGAGGAGATGAACTTGGCGTTGCGCAGTTGGTCTAAGGTCGCGTGGACGTAAGGTAAGGGGTATGCGTCAGCTTCCGTACAAGAATTTAAACGTCTACTGTCAAGACAGAAACGTGCGGAGCCATCTTTTTTAGAAACCAAAAGAGTTGGGTTGGTCCATGCACTTCTGCTGGGAACCACCACACCCATTTTTAACATTTCATCAAGTTCTTTTTCCAAAAGTTTAAGCTTTTGGGGGGCTAAGTTGTAATAACGTTGCTTTATGGGTGGGCCATTGGTTTTAATGTGGTGTTCTACCAAATTTGTCAAACCCAATCCACATTTTTCGAAAGATATTGATTCGAATTTATTGACCATTTCCTTTAGTTGGAGAGCTTGGTCCGTGCTTAAATTTTCGTGAGGTATTATTGTGCGGATCTCACTAATTTGAGCAGCAGTGGAGGTTTCGCCAAGAGTATTAAATACTTGGGGAGCAACGTTAAAAGCCTTCCAGAAGTCAACGCCAAGGATGAAATTCTGGGATATAGAGGGCACTATTAGAAAATTGATTGTAATTATTTTATTGTTACAATTAATTGGCAGTGCAAGGGTACCGATGACCGGCTGGGAAACATTATCCGCAGTCGTCAGGTGTGTTGTTTGTGGCGAAATTTTAAAATCACTGTTAACAAAAGGCAGGTGAGCATTGTTGCCAAGACAGCTGACAGATGCACCGCTATCAAGTAATCCGGAAAAGGGCACATTGTTAACAGAGAAAAGAGCATAGGGTCTCCCATCTTTAGCTTGTTTGCAACAAACCGAGGAAACATTTAAGGTCTGGTTAAAATACTTAATGTGTGATAACCAATCAGTCCATTCTTTAGACCTTGGTTCAGAATGGATACCTGAGAGGTTATTATTTAGTTTTTTGGCCTCTTCATGTAGAAATTTGGTGGGGGCTTGGAGAAATCCACCTGAGGTCTGACATCGCTTGGGTTTTGTAACCTTTCTGCATTGTGCCTTGATCTCTTGAAAATGTTGCGCAGTTCGTCGCGTGGAGGAGAGCGGTCCCTAGAGTGATGTCTCTTGGATGTTCGGGGTTCCTTGGATTCCAGAAGTCTTGCTTGCTTGAAACAAGTAGCGGCTAGGTGGCCTACTTTTTTGCAAAAGGAGCACACTTTTTTGTTGTCGAATTCTGGCTTTAAACCAGACGAACGGCTTGGCACAACCACATTATTCGACACATTCTTTATGTTTTTCCTATCCTGGTACGATTCCAGGAGGAGGCAGACTTCGTTTAGCTGGGCCAGGGATGCAATTTTCTGTGAGGTGATGATGTTCTCGTATTTGCTTAAAAGGCCATCAGTTATGACTGGTAATAGTTCAGCTTCCGGAACAGGATGTGAAAGCTTGATGTTGATGGATTCAGCCCTTTCTATGAATGTAGCCACAGGTTCATCTACTAGTTGTTTAATAGATAGTAGAGATAGTTTGATCCGGTGCTGGGCCTCCTTTTTTCCAAAGCTAGAGATTAGGGCAGCTCTGAGTTTACTCCAATCTTTGCATTTAGTCTTTTGGATGCGGTGCCACGGAATTAATTCTGGGGAGATGAGTTCTATAAAGTTTCTCCGTAGAATCTCGAATGGGATATTTTTGATTGTAGCCGTTTCTTCAATACGGTCAATGAAATCCAGCACATCGGAGACGCCATTATATTTGACTTTCCAAGAGGATAAATCGTAAGTTTTGTCCTGTGTCAAGATGGGTGCGACGTCCTGTTTTATCATTACATGCGGCGTAGGTTCTTTGTCAAGATTATCCAAAACTTGCGTAGCCGAACATGAATTATTTTCGTTGGAGGGGGCGAGATTTATTCTCCTAATGTACTTTTTGTTGAATAAAAGTGCATATGCCTTCAATGTAGATTTAGATTTGCTTGATGGCGAGAGTCCTCTATCCCTTAAAGCAGCTTGTAAGTGGGCTTTGGATAAACTATGCACATTGGGAATGGTACCCAAGTTGGATGGTGTAATAGCTTGATTGTTCTCCATTGTGAGTTTCCTGGGTGGTTGGGAGAAGAAAAAAAATTGGCCAGGGGTTTCCTTTAGAAAGCGCAAAAATTAATTTTTGTGAGGCACTTTTCACTTGGTGATCCCTGTTGGTACTTCCAAATGTGTTTTGTGTACATGACACCAGAATTCTTGTCAAAGAGGGCAGACGAGAAAAATTTTTGCGTGGAAAGACCTTAGTGGTAAAGGTTTTTGTATTTCACTGATCACTTTTGAGAAAACTGTGAAATTCACAAGTATTTATTTATTTTAGAAAAAATTTTTCCAGGACTGACCTTTAGAAAACAGGTTTTTTATTTTCACAAAACACTTCGCACTGAGAAAGGCACTAAAGTTCACAAAAGGCACATTTCTGGCAAATAAAGGACAAACTTCCGAATGAAAATGACTGAATATGGGGTTTATTGCATCCCACCATATTAAAATTATTTTGTTTATTCATGGAATCAGTCATTGGTTTTATTATTATTCCACTTTTCACTTATGTAAGGGAAAAAACACAATTCACTTTCACTTATGCTGAAAAAAAAACAGTACCTATAATGTACAATGGGGAAAGAAAGTCATTATTTTGTCCATTTGGAGAAACATTAAATTGTACTAATTTGACAGACACAAGTGGGCCAATTGGTATATTGTGCAGAAATAATAAAAATACGTAAGTCCGAAATTTTCATTAAGGAATTCGCAAAATAACTGGGGTTCCAGAATCAAATTCATAATGATGATTTCCGTTGGTAACCGGTTCAGTCATAAAAAACGGTTTGGATTTAAAACGCAGCCTAGCAACAGTCGGTTGGGGTATCGGCGGGAACAAAGCATTTGCGCGCAATCCGGACTATCGCTTGGAACAAAAGCCGTTGGATTTTGGGCGGGAATAACTGTTGCTAACGCGCCCGCCGCCTGACGCAATTCAGATTCGCGGCGCTTCGGGTTACTCAAAATGGCCGTTTCAAATGCGATTTAATTCATTATTACAATCAGATCTGTTATGGATCTAATTTACATATTGGTTTCTGTGGTTTTTTCACAGGATTCACTGTAGAATGACAAGGCATAATTAATGTTTTACAAAATAGTTGTTGTGCGGGAAGGATTTTGACAGAGGAAGGTCCCGCAAAGTGACCGAGATAGAGAAAAAAAAAATTCCAGCCCCACGATCGGGCGACAATTGTTAGGGTACCCCGATGTCGGCTTCTAAACCAACATCAGCACACCAACACGTCCCTGGCTAGCTCTCAGCGGGACAAGGGTACTCTCTATTCAGGGGGTGGGCAGCTCAAGGCTAGGGAACTTCTCTCCATCCTTCGGTGACCCACGGGATCCTCACCGGCCAACAATCCTCCCGCCGTAGCAGAATAATAACAATGTTAAATCATTCAGACATGTATTGTAAGCTCAAACACATACATAGGTTTCTACAGTACAATTCAGTTACAAGAAATGCAAATTACACAAACCTAGCTAAAGTGTTTAACTCTCTCTGACTGTCTCTCAAAACGAAACTCTCCGAGTCGGGATTTCCACGGGGGCCCTATATTTCACTGAATTACGGACAACATTTAAAGAGGAAGTCAAGATACAGCTTACATGTAGGTAGGCAGGAACCTCGTCTCATGTGGCAGCTTCATCAGGCACTTATCATAGTCTAAATAGGCCGAACTATGGTGCGGCAAAAGGCCAATTATACACAAAGGTACTTCAATAATACATCGCGGCCGTTGAATTGGTCCGCCGGCTTAAAGTGCGCCGCAAGCGTGTCCGTTCGCCAAGACACTCAGATTGCTTCTGTCGGCGAGCGCAGCGGGCAGCGGAGTCGCCGGGCAAGCGGGCGGTAAGGAGAGGCAGACAGGATATGGGGGGAAGAGGGGGCGGCGGCCAGCTGTGGGCTTGTGCTGCGTTCTCGAACCTACTCGCTTCAAGGGCGTATCGTAACAGACTGTTGCAACAGATGGAAAATTTTAGGAATCGTTCAAATCTGTAAATATATCCATTCAATGCTTTCGGATGTGGAATCCATCTGCTTAATAAATTTCAGAAAAAATTCTGTTGTTCAGATTTTATAAATATTTATTATTTATCAGCATTGCGAACCCGTGACCTCTCAAGGACAGATATGATATTTCACAACTGTTTTCATTTCCGAATTTACTGTATGAATATTTATTCTCATTATTAGCATAAAGAATTAGGTTTTTGGAACAAACATGTTCAACTTGGTATTAGGTAATCCAAATTGTCAGGATTGCACCCAAGTGTCACAGATTCATTATTCTACAAGCCAAATCCTTCATGACATCTTTTTTAGTGTTCTGTATTGAAAGATTTCTTTCTATACAAAAAGTTGATTTCTAGAGTTTCAAGCAGTAGGTTGCTAAAAACACGGCAGTCAGCGCATGTCAAAAAAGATAAAAATTTTGCCAGTTTCAAAAATTTGCAGACCTGGGTATGTGCCAAGAATCATATTTACAAAAGTTGGGTCATTCCAATTTGGAAGACCGGTATGGGAATCACTACCCCGGGAACCATTTATTGGATTACCAACACCTCTGCCATAAATCACCTCGAGTGATTTGCGTTTGGTGACTTAGCAAGGGTGCCCGGTTTTATGGGATGAGGTTTGTCCGGATCTTGTTAGCGAATGCGTCTGCCCACCAACTGCAAGGCAGACCGGATCGGGAGAGACTGGTTGAGGGAGACCTCTCCAGCAGGACTCTCTCGGAACATCGCCCTACGCCACACCACAGTTGGAGGGATAGATTCATACGCCTGCCACTCCAGGACACACTGAATCTCAGATTCCTTCTCACCCCTCATACCTTTTTCCCTCCCAGAACTTTCTTAAAAATACCCTTCGTACAGCGGCTGAAGGGAAATATTTACCTCAAGGCCTCCTGTATGGACGTAGGTTAAAAAAAATATTACAAATCTGGTATCTGGAATTTGATATTATTTATTAGGGTTAATAGAACTTCAATTAGAAAAACCTAACCTATTTTACCAGAGACCTGATTTTAACAATGCCATTTTCAATATTCTTGGATTTCGATTTAGCGATTCTAATAATACCATTCTCAGCGTTCTTCATACAAAAGACCAAAGAATAATAATCATTGTTCCTTTTTGATTATTCATTTTTTCCCCCCTAGTACATCTTTATGACAATGCTCTAGCTTTGAACTGTTACATTGTTATTGTGTTTCCCGACCTATCCACTAGTTTTTGTCTACATTTTTTTGTTTACGTTGTTTGCAGGAAGGCCATTCATTTAGCACTGTTGCCTGTGATTTGCTTCTTCTTGATGAAGACCGCCCCTGAAAGAGTTATGGCCAAGTAAGTGAATTTTCATTTGTCAATTAACTACCGTATCAATTCCACTTGTAATAAATAATAACTATTATGTTTTATAAACTGATCATTATACAGAATACTAGCTGTGTAATACCAACCTACTGAGGGTAATTACACCCTTTAATTTAACCCTTTCCACTCCAAGCCTTTTTTGTTTTTATTTCACCAGCTCCATGCCAAAATTGCGGTTTTTTTTTTTTTAAATAAAATAGAATTAGTTAATCCGTGAAAAAACAATTGAAAAATATTGAAGCGGCGTAGTACAAAATGATGGAATTTGAGGGCCCGTAACTTTACCGCCTGTTGTAAAATCAATATTTGGACAATAATTATCTTGATTTGAAACATCCACCCACGAAGAAGAAGAAGAAGAGTCTGTTACGGTGGCAGCCAATGGTCCTGGATCAGCTGCATATTCTCTCCTCCTCAATGGTACGGAACTTCAAGAATATTATCTTCATTTTTACACTCGTCATCGATTTGAAAAGTTTCAAATACTTTGTCCAATTCTCTCATAAAGTCCACATCGTCACTTCTCTCAAATTCATTTTCATTTAGATTTATACTTTCAGCTTTTGGCCTTTTTGACATATTTCGCTTTATTTTTTAGACATGACGGGATCGAGTATTATTTCAGTAATACACAATCAAGCTATAGAAAAGAGAAATCACAAATAATCCATTCAACGAGTCTTTGTACAAGAACTAACAGAGATAAGAGGTTGACGTTACCAAGGTGTAGCACATCTCGACCATAGCAGGTACTAAAGTATCGTGCGATTCTAGAATATGTCTTTCCACCGTGATTCAAAAATTTTAGTTAAAAAAATCCTATTTTAAAATTGTCTGCGAAAAGAAAATATTATTACAGCATGTCGACTGTCTCAACATTGGAGTGGAAAGGGTTAAACTGAATGTACATGACAAACACAACCTGAAAGTGTAAGATTGTATGGAGGATAATAGCTCAATACTGCATTGTTAACATTTTATTATTTTTTAGTAGTGTGCGTACAGCAATAAATAATAATAATGTAATTGTTTCATTAAAAATAGTATTATTTGTAGGTCACCTTAGTTTTACAATGTTGTAGTGTAAATTATGCATTTTTGAATTAGCCATCTTTGTTCACCTCAAATAACTGTCTTGCCGTTTTCTGATGGGCAGAGAAGATGGAATGCCACACTTCTCTGTCCTGGAATACTCTCCGTAGCTACTGGAGTGTTCTGCAAAATGATCAATTTCAGCCTTGAGTGCTAGAAAATTTTTAAGCTAATTTCCCGCCCTCATCCAAAATATCATACCTCCGAATTTTAATATGGAGATATATAAAATGCTTACAGTGTTAAAGGGCCACTGAATTCACCTATGATTGACCCGTATTTTTAGGATTTGTAAAAAAAAAAAATTTTAAAAATCGTTAAATTTATAAACGCATGAATTCTGCATATTATTTACTTTAAAATTGAGATACGTTGTACCTATTTGGACAATATTAAATATAATTACTTTTGTATGTTGTCTATGGCTTAGCTGATAATCACAGATATAAATTTAAATTAAAACATTATTTTTTTTTTATTTATACACATGGTCAATGATTTGTAAGAAAAAATATTTAGTGATTTCGGTTCGTGGAATGTCAATAACAAATGATTAAGAAGAGATGCGTGACATCTCTTGTTAAACTGTGAAATTACTAAGATAGCCTTGTGATTATCTGAAGTTCACAACACGCGGCAAATTTTTTAAAAAATCTTAAAAATGCTTGAAAATATCTTTTCAAATTGGCCACATTTTGGCAGGTTTTTGCGGCTGCAAATTGGCCAAAACAAACTAAAATAGCAAACACACCAGTGCTTAGTTAATTTTTGTTATTCTACTTTACTAGGTTTTTTATTTGTGTGATGTCTTCTCTTAAACTCTTCTACACTATTCTAAAATCTTTGTTTTTTTTAATTTTTGCTTCTGGTTTTGACCCGATTTACTCGAAAACGAAAACTCAAATTAAAATAAGTAATACCACAAAATTGACTAAAAATATGATGCAGATTTACCAATTTCCCTCTTGTACCACAAGTTTTTGTAGGTTATAAGGAGTGAAGCTACGTTGAGCCTAATATTGGCTAACTTTTTTCAACTGTTTAGGGTTGATCGTGAGATCTTCTTTTAGTTTAGTCTTAGTAGAATTGGTTAGAAATACACGCTTTTATTACATATTAATTTAAGACAATATTATCGCTATTCAATTAATTATATTTTGAAAATGTGTTTTGATTTCAGTTCCGTTTTAGGTGTTGCCATAGCCTACCTGTCCTGTATTCACCTCCACAGACAGTTTTACTTGGAGGAATCAACTAATCTTGATATTACAGGTTAGTAATATGGTCATTAAATAATACAATCCAGCTCTTATCAATGTTATTGTTTTTTTATGTATTATACTTTGATTAAGAACCCATTCTTATAATATAATTAACAGTATTTTACACAGGTCAATCATGGAAAATTATACGAGTTTTCCTTCGACCAAGTATAATCGTTTTCCGATCAAATTATGGAATTAAGCGATTAGTATTTATAGTTTAAAAAAATTATTTATTGCGTTATTTTATACTACACTCTTATGAAAGCTAATATGTACAAGCTAACATTTTATTTTATAAGAATATATTTTTACAGTAAGCTATCCCTTTTTAAAAACATACATTAATTCTTCAGACTCTCAGGCATTTCATCATACATTTTTAGCCCTCTATTAGGCAGTTTTGTGATTCGGATTTTCTCATATGCGGCAATCTAATATGATCAATCTATACATCTGTATTAAAAACAATTTCATCCTTGAAGTATTTTGGCATTTGGTTTTCAAAACTTTATGTACAAAAATTAACACATTAAATAGCAGTCTCTTTTTTATTGGAATCCAATTTAGCTCCTCTCTCATTTGATGACCCTTACATACTTGCCTTTCCTCAGTATACATCTCATAGCTCTGTTCTGTATCACTTCTAGCTTATTCAAGTTTCCTTCATTGGCCAAATATAACATCGTACGGCAGTAATCTAAATGTGGAGCTACTAATGTTTAAAAATGAGCTCCGTAGTGTTTAAATTTAGTTTATTTCTTTGTCTTCTAAGAAAATTATTTATTTATTTCTTCCTTATCGTGAAATGAAGGAATGAAAAATTTTACGTTGGATTTTATCAATACATTTCTTCAAATTTAAAATTATTTTGGTATGAGAAAATAAATAAACCGTGTTGTTAAAAGGTAATGTCTTCATTTGTTGCTGCTTTCCTATGTTATGATATAACCAGCATACAAAAACTCTTTTCAAAGATTTTAAAATGAAGGATTATTTTTGTATAATATGTGCAGTTTATGGAAAATATCTTAAATGGTTTCTCATGCATAAGAAATGTATTGTAAAAACATAATTCAGACCGGATGCTAAACTCATTAATAAACAATAAATTTGAAGCCTTTATTTCGTAGCTAACATTATTTATTACAAAAATTCTATCATTTAATCTTTCTTTTTGCACAATTGTGAAAATTTGGACTTCTGTGTCTTTGAAATTTTTCATTGTTGACAGTTTATCCAACCAATATAATCCCATTAGGGGGCATACATAATTACGTGAGCTCAGAAGGGGGGGGGTGGGGGGGTTTCAGCAAAATCTCATGTTACTTGAAAAGAATATACGATGTGGCCCAAATATATCTCACCAAGGAGGGGATGGGCTGGATTGGAAGAAAAGCTGCTTACGTAATTAATGTATGCCCCCTTAGCCAAAAACATCTGTAAATTAAACTAGTGAATACCATGACAGTTTCTGTTTGTATAGCTTATTATTATGAGGGTGATTTGGTAACTCTAACGGCCGTTGTTCCCAACTTTTCGATCAATCAATCTGAGTCTCCGTTGATTGGTTTAGTAGCGCTCGATTCGCCTGTTGGTCTGAGAGTTGCGTTGGGAAGAGCCTATTTGTGCATTTAAGGAGTGTTGAGGTTGAGCCAAAATTTCAGCTCAACAGTTGATCAGTAGGATTGGGAACAACAGCTGTAAAAGTTATTTTTTAGTTTTGTACAATGTCCTCCAGTTACAAAAATATTGTTATTTGAAATTACTTTGTGAATAGGGAATGTTTTATATTATATACATATGTATGTATAAAAACTATCTTTAAAGATAATAGTGAATGTTTGAATGATTCCAGGTCCATTAATGATAATAACACAAAGAGTGACTTCCGTAGCGTTTTGGGTTCATGACGGAAGAGAAAAGTGTGGCGATGCAAACTCAACCAAACCCAACAGAGACAATGGTAAAGACAACGCCTGAAACTTAAATAAATAAATGTTGTATGAACTTTTCCTGTTTTATTTGCAGGTAGGTAATCTCATACCTATCTATTTCGTATTGAATTTTCATTATTGTATGATGAATGTTTTATCCCAGTATTTTCAATACACAAAACTGTTGAAAAACTGCTTAACTGTTTGCAAACTACATGATTGTTGGCAAACTGCAAAACTGTTGACAAACTGCATAACTGAATTATTGACAAACTACATAACTGCTTAACTGTTTTGACACATTTTGTCAAATATATGTAAAAATAAATATTAACCACTTATCATTATTATCTAAAGCAGACAAATAACGCAAAACTTAAATATATATTAATTAAAATTCAAATGCTTTAATTGCAATTAAACTGATTAAATTATTTTTCAAAAACAGTTTTTTTCTTTATCAACACTTACAGTTTTATAGATTTATTTAAGAACGTATAACCAGAGAACACCAGAAATATGCCATTTTTTAATCAGTGTTTAGACGTATTGACTCATTTCCACAAAAATTATGAATTGGTTTCGAAAGATTGTTCTTTTTTCTAAACGTATGTTTTATATTTTCAGAAAAAATTATAATTTTTAGTATAATAAAGTTATACCATAGGTCGTTGGCGGATTTGTTAAATTTTCAAAAAAGTTCATTTATTATACATCACCCATTTCAAATCATATAATCATGCAGTATAAAATAAATCAATACATTATCTGGTAAACGTATGTAACAGAATTTTAATTTTGGTTTAAATAAAATTATAAAAAAATATATAAGTACATGTGTTTCTTGACGAAAATTGGTCCGTTTGTGTATTTATTTGCGCACTTACAGACTAATATATTTCAAATTTTTTAAAATTCTTATTTTGTAATTATCAAAAAATAATTACAAAAAATACGTAATTTTAATAGTTTTATCAACACGCCTTTCAGCATTTTTGGATGTAGGTATAAATTAAAGCAAATTTGGAATGAAATAAAATCGATATAGAGTTATAATTTTAAAAAACTGGTACGGATAGTAATTAATCTTTCTCATTGGAACCGCCCTGTATGATCGTAAGAACCTCTTTCTACGAAATGTGGATTTTCGGCCGCTGGCTGGTTATACGCTCTTAAGTCGCGTGTGAGATTATACTTTTACTCGAGGCATTAATTTTACTTATTAATTGCCTTTGAGTTGAATTTTCACAGAAACACTACCCACTGAGATATTGACTGTGGCGAAATCAGTAACTACAATCATGCGTTATAAAGAATCCATATAACAAAAAACATTGATGGTTCCTGATTCCACCAGAGTTCAATCTCCCAGTGGTGGGACTGTTTGTTATGCATATATTCATATTATCCATTTATTAAGTTTTATAGTTGATGATATTTAATATGGTTGGTTAATAAGTATAATTGGATGTTATTATTTCAGGTGGGCACGAAGCGTTACCAAAGTTACCGACGCCTTTAGAGTTCTTCTCGTATTCGCTGGCTTTCCAGACTCTGCTGTGCGGGCCGGCGTTGACTTATGTTCTCTATAAAGACTTCATTTATAATAAGGCTTCTGAGGCTCAGGTTGGTGACATTACAAATAAATTACAGCACTCTCACTATATGCTATAATTGTTCAAAACAAAAACAAGCTCTATAATTTGTATGTTAAATTCATTACTCCAATACTTGCCTAGACTCGAGCACCAAGTTGTACACAGACGGGTTGGGTTATTTTACCCTTACATACTCACTTACTATTCCACCCTCTAGCTCGCTTTTACCATCAGGGTCACTTGGTAGAAACATCTTCTGCAAAAAAGACTGCTTGAGATGTTTCGGAACAGGAATTTTTTCAACACTGAGTAAATCGGGCTAGCAGATTTTTGAACAGTGACTAGTTATCCTATACAGATTTTATTTTAATAAAATATATTTTCACGGTTTTTGAACTTACATCAATAGATTAAATTAGTTTAAGGGTTGCAATTACTTGTTTACAAATATTGTTTATGGTTTTAGATTGCCGATGAGCCAAATAGAAAGCGCGCCGTTTGGGGTAAACTTCTGGGAGCTGCAGGAGCGGCATCTCTTCACCTCATGCTGGCGCCCAAATATCCCATCAACTACCTCTCCTGTGAGTGATGTACTTCAATATTAACTATGTATTATGGTCCGGTTTGTCAGTTGATTTAAGCTAAGATAAGCTCGGCTTGGTTGGAATGTCGAGCTCAGCAGCGTGGCTTGGAACATATTCCGTATATCGGTCACAAGCCTAGATCTCACCAGTATTAAACGGACTGTCTATGCTTTTAATAGAGGAACATGTTTTCTTTGAAAAATCAAATTACTGTCATCGGGAGAATGCGGGCTTTGAAAATATTTATGACAACAGTTTATTTTTTCATGAACCTAAAACATTTTATATGAGCTGATTTTTGATCAAGTTATCCACATCAATCAGCATGGTGCTATATGCAAAGACACTAATTTTAAATAGTATTTGTTTGCCTATTAATGAAATTAACGGCTGAAAACAAAATATTCTGATGTCGAAACTTTTAAAATCCATTATCATACTTTTTTAGATTGAATATCAATTATTAACATCATCATTTCTCATCGCTCGATGAATATAATAGTCCATAAGTATAAAATTAGGCAATATGCGTAAATTTCGGTGGGCAGTATTCAATATTATTTACATAGATGTCAGATTTGGCATGTGACTGCTAACGCCTTCCCGTCTCAAATAGGAACTAGTCTGCGGCTTATCAACGCTTGAGCGGCAGATTTAGCCTGATTAAATTTCAGCGAGTAATGTTGTACATAGCGAGAATACGGACTGGCTGATACACCGGGCCTATATCCTATATTTAATAGTTCTGTGAATAGTAGACCTCTCTTCCAAAAAAGCATGTTTCTAATTTTCCTTAATTTATTAAATCAATAATAAAAATCCTATGAAATCATAATTTTTGTAAGTATGTGCATAAATACCTACTTTCTTAATTATGAACCACACATTTTATGTAACATTTTTTTTATTTCAAATTAGGAATTATAAAATTTGTGGAAAGAAACATCACTATTTTAAAGACAATTCTTTTTTTAAACTTTCTTTAGGCAGGTAGGAACCACAATATTTGAATTTTTTTTAATAAGAATGTCCAAATAAACACATTAATGTCACATTTGAAAAAAGAATCTTACTGAACCATTAAAATGGCCACCATCTGGAAACAGAAATTACAAACAAATTTATTAGGCAGACGAAATGCAAAACGAAGTCATTAAAAAAGGACTTTTCTGCGCTCAGTCTATGTTACAATATTGTGATTGTTGCACATTAACATTGCATAGTTCTGTGAAGTGTGATTCAAGTATGTAATGCTTTTTGTATGTTGCCTTGCTATCTTTTGGTGAAAGTGTTGTTGTCTGATTTCAGCTGAACCGCCGAGCGAGTGGTCCAGTATGTACCTGCTGTGGTTCTGCTACCTCGCCACGCTGGCCGTGCGCTGCAAGTATTACCTGGCGTGGCTGCTGGCGGACGCCGTGTGCAACAACGCTGGCATCGGCTACCGCGCCCCCGCCAAGTGGGACCAAGTCAGCAATGTTGACATTATGGGATTTGAGGTTAGAATTGTATTTTAATGCGGTGTTATTTACTTGAAACGAGTGCTTCTAATTGTAAGTATTGAAAGGACACATGAATATCGGAAACTTAAAAGGGTGTAAGTACCATTTACATAAAAGGAGATAGACGGTAATTTAAAGAACGCTCAAACATTCAAAGAAAACTCTATTTTATTTTTATGCCAAATCAACAAATGAACATAATATACAATATAAGGGTGGCCACAGGACCTGGAAAACCTGGAATTATCAGGGAATTTTACCGAACCTGGAATTATCAGGGAATTTCAAAAAAAATTTATAATATCAGGGAATTCCAAAAATAAAACTAAGTTATTTTGCGATTTGTGAAACCCCAAAGTTGTGTTTTATTACTTTTACCTGCGACGCACAGTGGACAGAATGAAGAAAAAACACAAATTAATTCCTTGCTGACTAAATATAAATGCAATTTTTATTTTTTTGATCTTTTTAATGAATTTTAACTATTTTGAAGTAAAAATTATTAATGTACTTTTTTTAAATTAATTTTTTTTTTTTAACTTTAATAGTAAAAACTCAAATTATAATATTTAATTAAATGAAGTCAATATTAGGTATCTGGGTTCGAGTCCCAGTGGAACCAATATCTTTTTCTGATTTTTCTGTCTTCAGATTTTGATTGAGTTTCGCCAATATTGTCTTCATTGAATTAAATATTAATTTAATCTTCCGTAGAAATTTACAACAACAAAATAATGCATTGTGAAAATATACAAATATCTAGGCAAATAAAACATATTAATTTTAAATATTATATTTCAGATATATAAACAAAAAAAGACGGGCAATAATTAGGTACACACATATTTTAATCAAAAAGTGCTAAAGGTGTTTGCGTTGTCGTTGGAGTCAAAATCATCACACAAATTTCCTGAACCATTGAACGAATTTTTAGTAGACTTAAAACTTCAGTAGGTAAATACACCCTTTTTTTAGGAAATGGTCGCAAAATGCAAATTCATTTCTTATTATCTCGGGAGTTTCTTTTTTAAATTGTAATCTTATTGGTCTGAAGTTCCTTGTAGGTCTAGCTATATAAGTCTTGCTTCTTGAGTTTCCTTCGCTGTAGAGCTGAAGTGGCACCTACGACGTTGTAGGGAGATTCGAGTCATCATGATATTCTCCATCACTATACCTTTGCTTGAAGTGACTGTGACTACCATAACCATCGCAGCCCCATTTATACATTTGTGCAATCTCATTTCTGCTGCTAACTGGAGTTCATCAAGAGTGCGAGACTCTAACATATCATGCACTTTTTTTCTTCCTTGATCTAGAACCACTTTTTTGAAATACTTCTATTGGTCTACCCAAAGATTTGAAGACAACTGTCATTTCTGACAACTAAATTATGTTTTTCAAACCTCACAATAATAACTGCAGGTTTTTCTCCATTTCTTCACCGATTGCAGTGAAAAATATTGTTTCATGTGATATTTTTTTAGTATCTCTTCTAATGTTATTTTTTTTTTGTTTATTTGTCTATTTTTGTCTGGTCTTTTCATTTATTCACAAATTGTCTTCAGGCGAAATATCATAAATTTGTAACAAGTGTATTTTGTTTTTAATGGATTATTGGGATGCAAAGAAATAATAAATGCTATATATGAGGGAATTCCCTTTATTATTTATCTAACGAACGATATCCCCTTATATCAAATTAAACATATCAGGGAAAAATGTAGAAACTGCCCTGGAAAACCTGGAATTATCAGGAAATTTTGAAATCCGTTTTTTGTGGCCACCCTGAATATAACATAGTATGTTCATTTGTTGATTTTGCGTAAAAATAAAATAGGTTTTTCTTTGAATGTTTGAGCGTACTTTAAATTCCCGTCTATCTCCTTTTATGTAAATGGTACTTACACCCTTTTAAGTTTCCGGTATTCACATATCGTCACTATTTAGGCAAATGCAACCAACCCTTTGACGTGCTCATTGGTCGAGGGGTAAAATATGTACTCTTGACCAAAAATTCATAGGTTGCTGGTTAGAATCCCGGCGTTCATTAATAAATGTCATTTAATTAACCTCTTATCTGTCACGAGCCTGCCGGCGGGCCCAAAAGAAATCTTAGTTTTTTTTTTTAAATACGATTTTTACCCTTATCAGAAGGTAGGTCAGAATAGCTTGCGCCAATACATATCAATCTAGGACCTAGGTACTATGTATTTGATTATTGTAGCTACTCTGAATTATATTAAAAGAATTTTCTATGAAATTTGCAGGTATTTTTTTAAAAATACCATCCAACATTCAACAGGTTATTAACTTGTGCTGTTTCACAATTATTTAATTTAAAATAATGTATGGATTGTATGAATTTTTTTAACTTTCCATAGAGGAAGATACTCTCAGTATCGTCCCAGTAAAAGACCAACAATCAGAATTAAAACATTGCTTGAAATGGCATAGCTGTGTTTGGTGACCAGAACTGAATAGCTAAACACTTTCCCATCTCATTCGCCTCCCCACCACCTTCAGTCTCACTGGCTCCAGATGGTTGGGAGAAATTGGGACTCTTGTGCAGTATTCACATTTAAAATTCCAACAAGCTCAAAATGGTCAACTGCACGTACTAGAGATTCAGAACTCTTTGGTATAACCGCCATTGGGATTGATAAGGTTTCTCCGAACTTTTGGGTGCAACACCCAGATTTTAGATTTCAATTTGGGATGAACATAAGAATAATCAATTCGTCAAGTTTTTCTCATTCCTCTCCCATTGTGTCAAAGTTAGGCGATCCATTCCTTGTTCTTCTTTTTGCAATAAAATGTAATAATGGTTGTGTGATTGTAGACTGCAGACACGTTCAGGGAGGCGGTGGCCAAGTGGAACCCGGGCACCGGCCAGTGGCTGCGACTGTCGGTGTACACGCGCGTCAAGTCCGCCAAGCTGCTCAAGACGTACGCTCTCTCCGCCATCTGGCACGGCTTCTACCCCGGATACTACCTCACCTTCGCCACTGGGGCTCTTTTTACGCTGGCTGCTAGAAAGGTACCAACACGTCTGATTCTATTATTTATTCACTAGCTGACCCGGCCACGTGTTGCTGTGGCTAAATAAACGCAACACCATCTACGGGTTGGTTACCCAACCTTTATAACCAATGCCATCTGTTAATTTGCATACAAATCAAATACACACCACCCTCTTGTCAGCCCGCTCCCCTTATATATTTCAACCATTTACACAAACCCTTGACAAATTATATACCTAAACCTTCCTCATGAATCACCTATCTATTGATGAAAACCGCATGAAAATGCGTTCATTAGTTTTTGAGTTTATCGCGAAAAGACAGACTCGTCGGAGGACTTTAATTTATAATATGTAAAGATATTATATCAATCCCCAAATTCCTCAGGCCTCGATCATAATTAGTCACAGGATCAAAATATTTTCGCTTTGCAATAAAATCCAAATAAATGGAATCTTTCTGAACATATCCGAAAACAAATAACTGTTTTTGAAAGGTGATGAAATACGCTTTCAAATTTTATAAATCGAAAAAACAAAGAATTATTGGAATATAAAATTTTTGCTTGCAAACATAAAAATGGCTCACCTTACGTTTTTTCTAACTAATAATGAGAAAAAAAAATACATACATATTTTATTAAACAAATGTATTATAAATGTTATTGTCACCTCACTTTTATGTTCCATTTAAAAATAATTAATAAAAAATTCCCAAAATTTTTTTCAAATTTTTATTTGAAACTTTGGTTTCAAAAAGGTGTACATTTTACTTCTTTTGTGGTTAACTTTTAGATTTGAAAATAAAGCGTGGTGTTTTCTCTTTTTAACACCGTTCGTATCATATTTCTCACTAAGATAGAAAAGGAGAAACAACGATTTCTATGAGATTTATACGAGGGGTTAACATTACACATATTAATTTGAAATTTATTTGCAGGTGCGCAAGTTTGCCCAGCCTTTTGCCTGGTCCACGGGCAAAGTATACAACGCACTCGCCTTCACCCTGACCCGCGTCTTCATGACATATGCCACTGTGCCATTTGTGCTGCTAGACCTGGCCCCCAGTATAGCCCTCTACAGGTGACCATCGTTCCATACTTGTTATTATACTGGTTCTGTAGTGACTGCATTCGCTCGTAACCAGTACCCCCCTCCACACACCAGATGGTAAAGGTTTTAAAACATCACTCATGGAGTCATGATTAGGGGGCACAAGTGTCGACTGCTCTTTCATGCTTGGGTTTTTTTGGATTCCATGATAATTGATCGATCCTCCAAAAGTTGGCCCCCGGGCATACTTATATTCAATATCCAGTCGGTTTATGAAAAATATGATATACCTACTTACACAAAATATAACTACGTGTCTCCAAAGGGGTGTGCAGAGAGGATGTACCGTCGAATGTCAAAAGTAAAAAACATATTTCCATTGAAGAAGAAGATAACACTAATAATATGAATGAAAATATGAAAGAGAACAAGACACAGAAAAATAAAAAAAGATAATAGTCGCAACTGGGACTTAAACCCAGAATCTCTCGTCCAACCGGGACGTGCGCTTTTACCAATTCAGCCATTGCCACCCTCTAAGAAACCATCATAATTGTCAATCTCTTATTATTATCTTTTTCTATTTTTCTGTGTTTTGTTCTCTTTACTAAGTGCTAAGTACCTAACCGGTCATAGTTTGTAATAAATTTTGTCCACCTGCTTTATTTGCCTTTCTACTATTCAGCTTCGGCAACTGGCCAGATAGTAACTGGATATTCGTTGCATCTCTACCAAAGTATGCCACACTCGTTAACATACAGAGATGTAACAATAATATGATTTTTATTTTTCAGACGAGTTTATTTCTCTCTCCACTGGGTAGCGCTGGGCGCTCTCCTCCTTCCCACCCCGGCCCACCCTACCAGACATCAGTCCAACGGGGACGCCAATCACACCAGTAACAACTACACCAACCACACCAACAGTAACAACTACACCAATCATACCAACCACATCACCAGCAACCACACCAATGGAAAAATCAAAGCCGCATGAAAATATAAGTCTGAAATCCATTTTAATTGTATATTCCTTACATCATGTTACAACATCCACATATTTTATATTATTTTGACAAATATTTCAAGATTCTTAGCACCAATTATTTTTATACATTCTTGATTATTTCCATTGGGGGATTCTTTAACGTTACTGTTAGGAAATGAAGTAATTATAAAACAGAGTTAAAGTTTCTGTGCGCCTGACACAGGTGTCAGGAGTAATTAGTTTAGGTTCCGTGACATAGGTGTCAGGAGTGGCTATATTTTCCCCCCAACAGACCCATAATAGAGTTTATAAATACAATGTTTCTCTTAAATTCGACCTCTTTTGCATCAGTTTGCCTTTAAAAGGAAACACTACATTATCGGTCCGTTGGGGGTCTTCAAGGGCGTTTTGTATATTTTGTTGGTTACAAAAAAAACAATCTTTGATGTACCTGGAGTTATTGTTGAAATTAAAGTCCTAAAATCTTACACAAACCAAACTCAAACAGTTACGAATGCGAGACTTCTTTCTATAACCAATGTAGATCGTCATATCTCTGAACCAACCATAAATAAGAAGTTAGTTGCTAATTTCACATTTGTAGAACTTGGTTCGTCAAACAAAATAAACAAACCGGTAAAACATATTATTTATTTATGGGGATGAATATTTCAAAGTAGTTTTTTTATCTACAGAAATATGTAATTGGTGCCTAGACTCTTGATATTTGTCGAGGTGAAACGCAACAAAGTTTGTACAATGATTTTATTTTAAATTGTTTTTGTTTTTTTTGATAACTTTTATCACATTAAACCTTTTAAAATAACGAGATGTTTAATTTTTTATATATAACGTTTTTAACAAAAACACTTTTTTTATAATTTTTATTATAGTACATTTAGTTAGTCTTACAATATTAATAAATCGTTAGAAGTACAAATCTTTTTGAATAACAAGTATTATAATATTATACGAATATATTGATGATAATTTAAACTTTGCTTTGAAGGTACGATTTATTTTTTTACACACTTCACACTCATTCTTAACAAACTGTTTATATAATTTATATATTGACCAAGCTATAGACTTGTAAAGTAATGTTTATAACATACCTAGTTGTAGGCAGACATTTAAATCTGCTTATATAAAATATATTACTCCTCGCAATGATCGGTGTTGGTATTTTAACAACACCTTTCTATATAAATGCCTAGACACTGGCAGCTAAGATAGTTGCAAATTTTGTTCAAAGAAAATTTCTTACATAATAGTGTTTATTTACTTAGATAGTGGCCAAAAACAATGTATTAATTTGAAATAGATGTCTGTGGATCTGCTCGCTGGTATATAATATGGTCAGTATCAGTGTCTAGGCATTATAGGAAGGTTGTGATTTTACACTTTAACCAAAATAATCTTTTACAATACAGGTATGTGCATAAAATAATGTAAGCATTTGGATGTGGGGTAACTAACTACGCTATGTTCATATTTATAGAATAATTCAATACAAGAAACAAATTGCTACACTTGTAAAATTACATTTATCCGGTTTTGTAAATGTTTCTATAAAGAATACATACCTCTTTATTCTTGGACCTGTGTACAATTTTTTTTATCAAAAGCCAAATTTGTATATTTAAAAATATAAATGCCGTTGAACAATAATAATGGAATCGAACACATTTTACGAGAAATATAACTACATATTGACGATGCAGATCTATTTTTACATAAGTCATCCCTTAAATAATTAAATTTGCAATAATCCTACATTGCCAAGAATTTGTTGTTAAATATTTTAAAAACAGTTTTTTTTTGTCTCTCCTCGAAAGTTATTGGCACAAAAACTGATTTGTATTGTCGATATAATGTGTTTTACGAGAAATCTATATACTACATACTCTAGATCCACGTTAAACTGAAGAGATGTTATACTAAATCAATTTGCTTTCTATTGAAATAATTTAAGGTCTAGTTTTAAAGGAATTGATAACTTTTGTATAAAGACACAGATTCTAAATAAAATATTGGGTGGTACATTTTATAAATGATAATTAATATTTTTAACAAATTAACGAAGAAATATTGATGAAAGGGATTTTTCAATGATGTATGTTAATTATTATTATTCGATGTAGACATTACAGGGGTAGTTTTGAGTAAACTTGTTGACTATTGTGCATTACTGTAAGTTGAAATAAAATGTAAATAATCTGTGTACACAATTTGTTATTAAATGAAACTGTTAGTTTATTTCCACTTATGGATACATCATAATACATCTTATTTTTTGGCATGTTTATGTGAAAGCTTCATGTAACTAATGTGTTTAATGCTAGCCTAGGTACCATAATTCTAGAAGGTATCAAGCATAATATGTTCTAAATTACTATTAACTGATCTACTAATATCATATCCAAGTAATGTGGATGGATGCGTACAGCAGCATTTTTAAATACATAATTTATTGGTGCAATATTCTACATAGAAGATATCATACTTATATCAAACTTTCTTGTTTCAACAAAATTGCATATTACATAATTATGTAGTGATGTTCAAAAAGTTTTTAATGCCTACAAGAGTTTTTGAGGATTCATGCACCAAGGAAATTAAGCACCAATCGTTGATTATATATAAAATCTGTCAATGACGAATTCCTGAGATCCCCTGATGAGCTGTGAATATTTTCAATTAATAAGGTCACCAATGTGTGGACTCCTCTAAGATCTGGATTCCTATACAGGTAACCCCCGTTCATCGCAGGAGATGCATTCCGGATAAGGCCGCGATAAGCGAAATTCCACGATCAATGTGGAACACATTTGTCAGCTGATTCTGCACTAGCCAATTCGCCAATCGTTTTAAGGCAGTACAAGTTCGATCATTTTTTAAACCGATCAAACCAACCTTTACTTGCTTTAAAAACTTCTCCATTTTGAGATTTTATTTGGTGTTGATTTAGGTCCTCTATCCATTTTGCTTAATAAATTTTCCATTTCTGTCATCAATAAACTTTTGGTTCGCGAAACTTCTGTCGCTGTAATCGGTTCCTGGAATGTGTTGTTTAAAATACTGCGTTATAACAAATCCGCACTCACTGGGGTCACGATGAACGGGGGTTACCTGTACATTGTGTAACTAATCAACTTTTACAATCTTGATGCATAACTCTTAAAATTACACCTCTTTTATTTTAAACAGTTCATTTGCAGTGCCTGGAAATTTGTTTGAAACGTCTGCGTTATACCTTGTGCAATTCTCTTTAACACCGTGCCATAAACATGAATCTTTACTGAAAACGGTAATAGATGTATCAGCTGTTATAGAGAAAGTCTCCAAACATTTAACTTCCTATTAATTATTGATCCTGTCAATTGTGGTTCAAACGCACAAAGTTCCTGATTTGTTCAATTGGAAGACTTAAGGATACAATTGTGCTATGTCAAAGG
>CAKJTF020000008.1:0-24569 GCA_917563855.2 Limnephilus lunatus
TCTGGTTAAATAATTCATCAATAGAAATGAATGGACTTCCAAAGTCCCAAGTATTTGCTAATGATAGTAAGATGTCTACTGCTGAGATGTATTCTAAATCTCTTAGTGCGTTTCTATATGTATCAGAAGTATTTCAAAAACATATTGAATTACTATCTGAATAGTGAGGTATCCTATTTCTAAGATTAGACTTTGGATCTCTTGAAGCACTTAGAGGCATTTTAATATCAAACGTAGATGGCAACTTGCATATCATTTGATATCAATGTCTATTAGGTACTTCTCTTCAGTCATACTGAATCTTAACATCGAATGTATGATTATGAGTAATTACTAATTCACTAGCTCAGTGATCAAACTTAAAGTTTGCTACATTAGGATTAGACTCTAGCATATTATTTAATTCTTGCATAGTAGCATCTAAGAATTCAAGATAGCTATTATCTCAATTTTCTAAAAGCTTGAACTTGATGTTCATCTTTCTTACTTTCTCTGCTGCATCAGCCATCTTTCTTAGAAGATTTACTTTAGCCTGTTCTACTGAATCTGAATTTGCATATAACTTTTTGACTGCCTCTTGCATTCAACTTATTTTCATAACTTGATTTATATAAAGAATTAAAATTGAACAATTGAATACATTATAATATAAGTTGTTTCACATGAATATTGCATACTCTCAAGTTTCTAATATTATTACAGTATCTCATGGAATTAAATTTCAGTTTGCTATAATGACATCAACTGTAGAAGTTCTTCATGATTTAGTAACGATTGTTCAGTCTGGTCTTATTTTTTCTATGTTTGATAACATCAGTTGTGTTGGTGTTTTGTCCATGTTGTTTTTTTAAAAGAACAAAAAAAGCCGAGCCGCAATTGGCTCGGCTATGTTAATGATTAGTCTTGATCATCCCAATCAATTTCATCTTGTAGTTGTGCATATGATGCTTTAGCAACTGTAAGATCGTATGACTCTTCGAGTTTCTCGATGTCGATCAAAGCTGAGATAACATCTTTATCTTTGATTTCAGATGTCATTACATTAGTACACTGCTCTCCATTGATAAGCACATCCTTGATCTCTGCTGTATTTACAATACCATCCTTACCAATAGCAACGAGGAATTGGAAAACATTAGGAGCATTTTCAGCAGGAAGCTTGAACTTGATGTAACGTTCAGTTTTTACAATAACGTTAATAGATGGAACTTCGTCATCGAACGATACTCATTCTGCAGCAGCTTCGTCAGCTGTAACAGGAGGCATACCACCAGTAACATTCTTACCACCAAGAGTAATTACTTTACCAGTTACTACAGGAGTAGCAAGAGATGCAGCACCATCGTGGTTAGATACTCTTACTTCTGAGATAGAAGTGTGTGAGATACCTGCAACTTCAAGAGCATCTGCTACATTAGCAGTTTCCTTTTCGATCTTAACAATTTTAGGAGCTTGGCCAAGCCTTACGATTTTCACTGTAATCATGATTGTGTGTGAACAAAGAATAAAAATGAGCATAACGCTCAGGAGGTAAGGCAGTGTATTGAAACCGCCCCACCCTCTGAACGAGTAGCGATGAGTACCACTCGCTCGAAATCTAAAGGGTAGAATTATCAATCCCCCTGAGGGGAGATTACTTATTGTACAAAGACCATTCTAATTGCCTTCTAGTTACCAGTCACTTCATTACTTTTCAAGAAGCCATTCTATATCTTTTCCGATTATGTTCTGATATTCAATCTTTCATTAATCATGCATAGCATTTAGGGCAATTGAAATAGAGACTTAATAATGCTGCTCTCTGATTATTATTGTAATCGTTTAGCTGTGATTTTAATAAGTTATATCTTTTATCAACTGCTTTTTGGAATAAGTCTTCCGCCTGTTCTGAAGTAATTGTATAGCCTTCTTGTTGTACTGGACTGTAAGTTCAACATCCAATACTGAATTGACTATGATCTCGGTAGGCTGTAAGAGTAAATCCGTTTTTACATTCTGTTTGTTTAATTTGGTTTTTAATATAGACTAAGTCCCAAGGCTCGTATCACTTAGCTCAGACAGTATTGCTAGATCAGAAGGAAGCTACCTTGGTGGTAGTCTTCCTCTGTTCGATAAGTCTTGCACTATTTGGATTCTCTCTTAATCAATCCATACTAAGGTTCATATCTCATCTCCATAATTCAATATGTAAATGTGGTCAATCTGATTTACCATTTTTACTTACTGCTCATATTACAGTTCATGGTATAATGTAATCTCATGATTGATAGATAGTCTTAGTATGACCGTATATAAATGAATACTTCTGTCATGATAGTTGATATGATAGTTCTAAATAATATCACAGGTATTGATCATATGAAACTTTAGTTATCTGATACATATCTGCTATTCTATTATCTGGAGCTTTGACATCATAGTTGATACCTCAACATCCAATGTCTGTTGCGTACATACTACCATATCACTTAATGATATGAGTATCTTCTCATCTAGTAATATAACAATTCTCTAATCATAAGTATCACTTGATGCTTGTGTCTTTTTCTTTTACTTCTAATGGCTCAGGTAGTTCTTGTCATTCTTCTCAGTAGACTTCTTCATAGTCTTCTAATAGTGTGTCAATCTGTTCTTCTGTCATTAGAGATCATGCATCCACATTCATCTCTCATTTTGTATAAGCAATAGCTGTGATAGCTATGATGCTTATAATAATAAGTAATACTACTTGGATTGTTTTGTTCATGTATTTGTAATAGGTAAAGACACAGACTCGTCTGTGTTGCTCAGTGACTCAATTGCTGCAACCATTCAACTCCTAGTAGTGTCGAGGTGTTGTACTCAACTTATAAGTTTTGTAATCTGGCTAAGCTTTTTGTCTTTAGCATTTCGCTCTTTAGTCAGTGAAGCTATCTGTCATGTTAATTGTTCTGTTTCTGTTTTCAACTCTTGTTGTTGTTTTACTCGTTTATCCATTTGACTTGATTGATTATTTATAATAAAATAAGACAATCAAATAATTAATACTACTACTAATAGATAACGTAATCTAATAAATTCCTGCATGTGGATTGTATATTAAAATAAATAAAGATTTGGTTGCACTTCTTCTAGTGTATTTGCTACGTTTCAATATAGTTCCATATATATCTTATGTCATCTAGTTCATTCGAATGCTCTGATAAAATCTTCTGGAGATTTATATGCAATGTTTGATCATACTCTTCTTGAGTCGACATAAGAATATCTAGTATTTGATTTTCTATAATATACAGTAACTACTAAATGGTCTGGATTTCATGGAAATCTTTGATACCTTTCATTCATTGAGTCCACGTTTTGTACTACTCTTTCGTAATCTCTTTTCAATCAATCAAGATTTAATTTAAAGTAGTTTATGTATTTGGAAAACTCTGCTAGTGTTTTTATATCCTCGTAAGATCTAACTCTAATATCGTTTGCTGGTACAGACATAGTATCTAATTAGTAATAAATAAATCAAAATAAAAAGGGAAGCTAATAGCATCCCCTTCACAACATAACATGTTTATTAAGTTGATTTGATTATAACATACACTATAGCAACAACTGTTACTGCCAATGCTAATTGTGCCATAAGTATATCTCTTCAGCACTTCTTATATTGACATACGAATTCATCTTCTAACATTTGATGATCATGATTACATGATATACATGTTGGTCAGTCTTCTTCTTGTGCAGGGCTTGTTTCAATTTCTGGTGCTTCCTCTACTGATAATCTACTAGTAACTTCCCATGTATTAGTATACTTGTTATAGTTGAATACTAAGTTCTTCATTTCGTTTCTTAGTTTCTTAATTACTTTGAATGAGTAGCTTGATCCTGATAACTCCTTAATTGTTTCAGGAGTTATAATAGCCATCATTCCTTGAGATGTTTTTAAGATTAGATCATCTTTAAGATCTTTGATAGTATAAGACATTGGTATAGAAAAAGTAATTAAATAAATTGTATTGTTCATGTACATGAAACATCTTGTATAACTTGTTTTCTTGGAGTATGTACTGATGGCATATAGTTGTATCATAGTAGTCATAGCTGTCTACTATAAATACTATTATTACTATTAGTATTCTCATCAGCTAGGTATGCTATTCCTATCTTTCAACTAATATCCAAATACTTAACATTGTAATATCTCAACCATTTGTTTAAAACATTTCATGTAAACCATTCATACTCTATACTATCTACTCATGCTGTATAGGATTTAGCATGGTAAGATGTAAATGTATTATGTACCTTTAATTTGCTTGATGTTTGTACATATCATAATTCTGTAGGATTGTTATGATAGTAGTATTCTGCAGCAATGTACAGTGCTAATTGCTTATTACCTACTTTTGATACAGTACTTCTTGGTGCAAGTGGTATAACGAATGTATCTCCGATTAGGATGTTCATCGCTATTACTCTATTAGTAAGTATATCAAAGATTGGCTGTACAGATATTACTCATTGGTTCTCCTCTGGATCTATATCCATTATTATTTGGTATGTCTCATGGATAGAATAATTCTGGATTGTATAATCTTTCATTGATACTCAATTTCTTTTTGCGACATTGAATCAATGAATGTAACTAGCTATCTTATTATATTCAGCTAGGTTCTTAATATCAGCTGCCACATCTCTTTGATAGATATCATTTAATATATCTTGTAGTGGGTGATCGAGATATTCAAAATGTTCTGGATGGCTATTGTAATATACTGGTGCTGTAGGATTAATCTTTAGATAGTTCTTTACTAATCTTATCATTAATGTTTCAAGATTGTTAATGGTAACTACCTTTGCTTGTTCTTGCATGAATGATCATGTCATAGTATCAGCCATATATAAATCTGTAATAAGATTATTATATAACATACAATCAGATTTAGTAATCAATGGATTGCATCACTTAGGAATAATAGTTCTGATGCTATCATCGTCAGTGATTACATCTGTCTGATTACCAGACAATATCGAAAGTAACATTGACCGATATCACATTGGTAATAGTTTAAACTTTGATTTAATGTAGTTCTGCTTATTCTTCGATGATAGTAATGATACCATCACATCATCAATTGAAGAGTTACCAGTAATAGCTTCTTGTTCAGAAAGCATTTTCTTTATTAGACTTTTATACATAGTATATAATAATGAAATGAATAATTATTCTTGATACTGTTCGTATGTAATTGTGTATCATTCGTTAATAGCTTTTGATATCATTGACATTGCATCTACTGCTGGTCATGTAAATATATTTTCAAAGCATTCTTCACATAATGCATATGCTTGATTAACTCAATCATCTCATGATGCATGGATCTTTTTTAATTCTTTACATCATGTACATTTACCCATTGTTGTTATTGTTTCATTCATCTTCAATATCTTTTAAAAGATTAAATAATACTTCTGGATTAATTAGTTCTAATAATTCTTTTTCATATCAATTGTTCCATAGTAATTCTATAAGATACAATCATGTCATATGAAATCATTGGTATGAATGAACTTCAAACTTTCTTACAATAGTAATCTCTTTTTCTTTTTCCTTTGTAAACATATTTAAGAATATGTTCGATAATCATTTCTCTAATGTTCTTTCTTCTGAGTAGTAGTATAGTGTCCATACTCATTCAGAATATCATCTTACTAGTGTATATTTATCTCATCATATATCTAGTGTTCTAGGTAATGTCTTCATAAATATATCTAAGTAACTTTTTCATTTGTGTTCCCACATAGTTTGTAGATCTTCTAATGTTATTTGTCTGTCCATTTGTTTACTAAAGGATTAAAGTCTTCTTTTAATACATATCTAACTGGATGTCAATCTTTTGAGTAATCTGATTCTACTGTACATAGATAGGATGCATGTAACTTATCTTGTACTACTAGTCAATATTCATCTATAGCAGTACAACTTTTGCATGGGCATATATGATTACGATATATTCTTTTTCATATCTGTTTCATGAACCAGTCTTCTCTTTCTTTGTATAGACTTCTAGGTGTAGTAGCTTTCTGATCATCTGTTAATCTATTAGTTCCTTCGATCATACACTGTATATCTACTAACGGATTAGTTATTCATAGCATTTCTGTATATGAAAGGATCCAATCTTGATTCTCTTCTTGTCTCATATTATAAGCAATGAGACTTAGATGATATATAGCATTACGGTATTCTTGCTCTATATCGGACAACTGTTTAAGTTGTTCTAATCTATTTGATTTGTATGTATGATCCATGAGATCAGATTAAATAAGTAAAACTAATATGCAAGTTTATTAGATTGACATATTAAAATAAGTATAGGTTAGATTCCTGTATCTGATCAATAAGATCTAGTCATCGTTCGGATACCCGACCCATCTTCTCAATTCGATTATGTTTCTCAGAGAATGATTTATAATCTTTGTATCTATTATTAACATCATCTCGGTAGGAACGATCTGGATCTGCTATAGCTACATTACAATTCTCTTCTTGTCTTGTATTACACCATGTGAATAGACAATCAATGTTCATGAATCTATCATGTTCTGGGTTTAAGAATCGAGGTATCCTTTCATAGTATCATTGTAGCATCGCCTCTTCTATAGCTAGCTCTATTAATTCATTAGCATATATTAAATGATCTTTTGGTATCTGTAGAAATAGTTCTTTGAATTGTTCTTTTCTTAATTTCATATCTTGATCCATTGTATTAGATCATATTAATTAAAAATTATATAAGCTTATATCATTTATCTTTGGCATTCAATCATCATATCATTCTAACTTTACTCATTCATAGTCCCATTTAGAACTCCAGTTATTAAGTGATATCCATTCGTCTAGCTTTGAATAGTCATTATTATTACGTAACATTTCCCATGCATCTCTATATCATGATGTTCATTGTCTAGTTCTTGACCATGATAGTAATTCATCTACATTTAAGAAGTAGTCATCATCACTTATATATTTTACTATATGATCGTGTGTATATTCTTCATACTCATTTATATCATCGCATTGTAATATACATTCCTCAATAGCTAACTCAATTATTCTAATTGGATATCTAAGCTGCTCCTTAGGAATATGCAATACCTCTTTCATATATTTATTTTTATCCATTGCATCTTATATTAAAATAAAAAAGCCACGTCTTAGGTGGCTATGTATTGTTATAAGCTGTAGTAATATTCTGTATCTTCTTTATTAAGACAGAAATATTCTCATACAGTTTTATTAGATAGTTTTAACTTATCTGATTCTTCTCACATTGTAGTGTGTGTGATGTGATAAAGATTATTTAGTAAGGTATTCTTTTGCATCGAACTTAGTTGCTTCTTTCTTGAATAGTTCTGATGCTGCAGCAATACTTGCATGTGGATCTTCATCAGATGCATAATCCATTACTGCTTTGAGTCTAGCTATAGCTGTTTCAAATGCAACCTTGTCTTTATCTTTATATGCACGGTTAACTTCTTGTACACATTGGTTTAGTTTATAAGCAAATGTTTGAGCAAAGTCTTGTAGTCTCATAAGCTGCATTCCTAGATCTGTAGCATCATTGATGATAGGTAGGTATGACTCAATCTTAAGCTTGTCAAAGTAAGCAGTGTTGATTGTGTCGTTGATTGTAGTTGTAGTAGTGTTCATGATAGGTGAAGGAGTAGAAGGAGTAAATAGATATGGAGGAACTTCTTTTGAACTTTTATTAAGCGGTTCGTATAAGAATGAATCTTGTTCTTTATCTTTATGATCTGGATGCGAAATAATACTTTCAAGCATCTTATGCTGTGTAACTTCTGTAGAGTTAATAGGTATATCTTTCAAGATCCTTATTCTTCATAGAGATGTAAACACAACATGTCTTGGCGATACAGTATCTGTAAGTATTTTTTGTAGTGGAGTCTTTCGTTTAGTACTAGGACTGAATCACTGCCAATATATATTTGCTATTTTATTACAAGTAGTTGAGTCTATTAACTGACAATGTATATTAAATGTTGAAACTTTAGGTTCATCTGACTGATGAGCTTTTCTATATTCATTAAGAATATAATCAGATGGCATTTCTTTTGAGATACTATGATCAATATAAGTAACAGCTGATAATTTCTTTTCTTGTGTATGATAAGCAAAGTATTGGACAGTGCTCTTAATCAATCTGTCTTCTTTTTCTTCACTATATAATTCTCACCAGTATTCTTTACATAGTTCACGGCGTCTACCACAATTGATAGGAGTATACAATATGATAGGATCTTTAGTACTTTTCTTTTGTTTTACTATTAGATTAGATGAAGTAATCATCTTTACTAATGTAGTCCCAGTTGTCTCTACCCAGTTAGGTTGTCTATCCATTGAGAATCTAATCCCTCGGTTTTTATGGAATGATATATAGGTAAAGATATTATCTACTAAGTATTCATCATGGAAGTATTGTTTGCATATGTTTACTTCTTCATATGATAGATGACTCCATTTAGCGAAGTATGTTATACTGCCTAAGCTTTCGTCTGTTGAGTTAGTATTAGTATTTCAATACTTACTTTGATCCTTTAGATATCAGATATTATATAGTCAATGTGTTGATCAAGATCCGTTGACAAACATTAATGCTACATCCTTATTGCTATATCATGTTAATGTATGGTTTCATTTTATGATATCTTTTACAGCTGACTTTGCTTCTTGTTCTGACAAAGACACAACATGAATATTTGGCACTTCTATCTTAGCAATAGTTTGTTTTATATATGAATTAACGTTTGATCTTAATCATGGTAAGTCATTTCGTTTATATCAATAAATGGAGAACTTGTTTATGATATTCTTCATATGGTTTCTATCGTCATATGTATCTATCTCTATCACGTATCAGTTTGATGTTACTCGCTTCATGTGCGTGTATTAAAATAATAAAAGTATTCTTTGAATGATATTAGATATAGTGCTCTTGCTACAAAGTAATGTAGTCTTTCTCATTTAGCACCTGCGAAATAGTATCATCATTGCATCTTAATTATTGGTGGCAATCAGTTGGCTGCTGCGAATGCGTTAGCCATTCTCATTGTATTCATTGGTCAGTCTGGTTTGATATTCCTTTTAATAGATCCTACATAGAATGATGTTATCATAGTATTAGTTAGATCAAAATAAAATAGATCATAGAATTCATGCTACTGCTAATCAGTCTTTTACTTTCTGACTATCAGACATGTAGTCTACATCTGCTGCTTGCCTTTCAAGTGCAGCTGCTTGTCTTTGTTCTGTCTCAAGTCTGAGTGTTTCTCTATACTCTGGAGATTGCATTCTCTCCAGTTCTAACTTAGCATAGTGTGCTTCGTTAAGTCTGAGTTGTTCAGCTTGTGTTTGCTCAGTCAGTCTGACTTGTTCTTCATACTTTGCCTTAGCTGTATAGCATGCTTCATCACATGATGTACATCCTGCAAGTAGCATAAGTGAGAATAGTAATAATAGGAATACGATTAGTCTCATGTGTAGTAGTACAGATAATATAACTAAAGATATATTTATTCTTGAAGGCTCTTCAAGATGTAGCCATCGAGAATCTCTTGACCTTCTAACATTCTGTAGTATAAGAATCATTGATCTGTCCATTGAATGTTAGGACTAGTGCATAGTCTAGTACCACATTTATTACCAACAGATCAATAGATATCTATGTACATTCATTTAGCGTTATGCTTAAGCTGTACTGAGATTCATGTATATGGACTTTTAATTCTCTTTCAGATTTGTAATGTAATTACTTCTCATTCAATCTTATTCATGTACATATTATTATCTAAGTAAAGTTACATCTGCTGATATTCAAGATAGTCTTTGTCTATAAGATATTTCCAGTCGACACAGCGAGGTTCTTCTTTGAGTCGATTGATATCTACTTTAGTTTCATTTACTAGCATATGTCCGAATGGAGTATCGACTGTATGTATCGTTGATGTATTTCAATTACCTCATACTTTCCATGCATATGATACAACCATCGTATCTCACTTACAGTTGTATTGCTTGTATAGAGTTCTAGCTATGAGTCTACCTTGTGATTCATTATTGAATCTTTGATTGTTTGTTCTAGACTCGAAGTATTCATTTAAGTATTGCACTTCTTGTTTGAGTTTTGATACATCTCATTCTAGTTTCCATATTTGTTCCTGTTGTCAGGTACTGTATATTAATTGTGTATCGACTGTATCTTCTGATTTGTCTAAAACATATCATGCTATAGCAATAGTCATAATACATGCCATGACTCATACAAAGAATCATGATCAAAAGTTTTCTTGTTTCATAGTAATGAAAGTAAGATGAATAAATAAATATTAGTAGATGTCATTAACCCTTTGTGGTTTATGATCTGTGTTATTAATATTGAAACTTGGTAGTGAGCAGATTAAATAATCTTCTTCATTGGTATCATTATCTTCATCTGTGAATGATACTGTTATCTTTCATTCTTTAATTAGTCAGCTGTTTGAATATGCTTGGTAGTTAGCATTCTTTGTTAGACTGTAAGTGATATCCTTTAGTGTTCATCAGTTAGCATCTTCGATATATCTTTTGATAGCTTCTTTTATTTCAGTCATTGAAGAGTAAGTGAATCATAGTAATGAAGATTCATATTCATCGTAGATCAAATAAGTTTTCATGTGTGTAAGTTATATTATTTAATAAAGAATTTCGCTACAATTTTTCTTGACTTGAGTATCTTTATTTTATCTACTATCTGCTTAGCTGATTCTAATGTATGATACTTGTTTTGCATTCATCATATCTCAGTTGGTGTTCTTCGTGGAGATCGCCAATGTTTCTTTAATTGAATCTGATATTGTGGTGCATTACATTCAGTGTATGTTGGAAACTCTGACCAAGGAGTATAGATAATTCTTCATTGCATTGCTGTGAATTATATTAGAATAAATAAATATTTATTGGTAAAAACTGTCTTTGTCATATCGAAAACTTAAAGATATTTCCTTGTGCCATTCGAATGCTAAATGAAATCATCTATATCTTATTCGTATAGCGTATCATTTAAAATATAAAATTGCTTTCATAAATACTTCTTCTATTAGAATAAATAAATATTAGTTTATACATTCAGATATCATATGATTTGAAATGAATGTCATCTTTTTATTTGTTTAAAAAATTATCATGATCTAGTAATCATTTAGATTATAGTATCTGTTCAAGCATATTTCTTATCTTCAATACTTCATGATCATCCATGTCAGTATAGAATGCGATAGCTTTATATGCCTTTAGAAGTTTGTCATTATTGCTTTCAATATTCATTTGTGTTCGCATATTAAAATAAATAAATGCTGGCATTTGCCTGTTCTGAAGTAATGTATATATCATTATAGTTTAAATCATTCATGATATCATACCATTGATCTAATGTAATAATCTTTCGATCGTTGTTTTTATAATTATGCCTACGGAACTTTGTAAAGATATCACCTTGGTAAGATATCTCTATTCAGTAGTATGCATCAGTTTCCTTTCATTCTAATCTTGTTCATGTTGTCTTCTGCTTATTAAGTCGGTTAATATATTCCCATCGTAATGCTCATGTTGGAGGTTTATATGTATGACTTACAATACCAAACTGTTTACATCAAAGATAATTAGAAACTTCTATTGCTGTTTTCATTTTGTATATTAAAATAGATATAAGTTATTATCTCATGAATGTTCTGTGCTATAATCATACGTGAATGAATGCAGTGCTTCATGGAATTGTTGTGGTGTTATCATGATTCATTTTAAAAAGTATGCTCTATCTTCGAAGTCTCATATTACATTTGATGTGATCTCTGTATTTATTATACCATGTCTTTGCATTATGTAGTAACAATCTTGTTCTGATCAAGCATAGTCTTGAGATAATGATTTGTTCAAGTAGTTAATGTATTCCATAAATTCTTCACTATCATCCCAGTGTACTAGTATAGCATTGGTATTAAAGTGTGATAGTATTTCTTCTGGTGTCTTCATTATATTGTAGTTATTAATTACTATGACCATGAGCCTGTTCTGTTATATCCTGCAATAATGTATTTCTACTTTTGTAAGGTGTGATTTTTTTTGCAAAAAAAGTATATTCGTTATTATATCAATGATACTTTGAATCAAAAGTAAATCCACATTTTATTCCGTTTGTACATTTTGTTACTTCGTTTACTATTATATTATATGGTTCTTTGTCCGTTCATTTATTTTCTTTTTGAAACCTATCTATCCACTCATGTACATAGAAAAGAAATTCTTTTCTTGTTTTAACATATTCATCTAAGGATGAATATCGTTCTTGAATTAAATACATTTGTAATATTAAAAAGATAAAAGCCTGTTCTGTATATCTTGTGTATGAAAACAAAAGCCCGATTGCTCGGGCTTACATTATGACTAAGGAGTCTGACTTGGATCAACGAAGAATCTTGAGATCCATTCTGTTGCTTGCTCTTGTTCTCCTCTGAGTAGAGTTGCGTATGTTGACTTAAGCCAAGCTGCAATCTCATGAGCTGTTGCTTTGCACTCCATTTCTTGACCTTGCTCTGGTACACGGATGTCGTACTTAAGAACTTGGATTGGAGACTTGAAGTAGTAAGCTACTCCTTTTGAATTAAGGAACAATCTTGTACCTGCTGTGCTAGTTACTTCTGTAGCTGGAGTTTGTTCTGCTTCGAGCATAGCTGCATCGAGGATAGCTTCGTTAGTTTTTGGAGTTGACATGAGATAGAAAAAAAGAGTAATAAAAAATGTACAGATAGCAAAGCTATCATTAGTATTCTACACCAGCTTGCTTACAGCAATCTGTACACCACACAAAGGGAAGACTAATGTCTCCCCCTAGATAGTAGTTGATTAACTGAGTAGACCTTCTTACAGTCATATACTATGACAGCAATCATTCTGCTTCTGGTGCTAGAGTAAAGTACTCTGCACCTGCTGTGAATTTCTGGACAGGCTTAACGATTGCTCAGCGGAACAGTACTGATAGTGCTGCTCTGAGATGATTAATATTTTCTCTCATAGGCTTTGCATAGTAGATTCTTCCGTCTACTGTTTGTACTTCTACGAAGCTAGCTTGAGTTGTTTGTGTTTGTGGTGTCATGTGTGTTTAATAAAAGATTAATAAAAAGTTAGTATATTTTTTATACCGTTTACAAGACGGTGATAGTTACTCTACACCTTAACTAGGGTAGACTTATTCTATCCCCTGAGTTGAGTTAAAGTCATAGAGTTTCTTTATTCTTTTTATTTACATCTTCAAGTAGTGAGATCTTTGCAGACATTTCATCCCTGAATATTTTATATTCTTCTATTTGTATAGAAGTAATTCCTTCTCATCTTACTTGATAGTAGAATCAACTTTCGTATTGCACAATACATTCTATTATTCATTTTGCTACAGTTGTTAGTCATTTGTTTTTATATAGTAACTGTTTTATAAATACCGTTTCTCAGATTTTAAATGTTTGTTGTGGCATGTGTATTAAGTTTTAATAATAAAGGTCTACGTTTGTTATTATTATTTCATCGTCTTGTAGGTTGTCTTCGATATTTATGTTCTTGATCTTATCTCTAAATATTTCCATAGCTTTCTCTGAGTTATCAGATAGATCGGAAGGTATATCACATACTACAGTTCAAGTATATTGAACATGTTCTTCGAATATAGCAATGTAATGTATCTTGTATTGTTTGATACTCATGTTAGTTTTATTAAAGTAATAAATGATTAATGTAAAATTGATGAGTTTACTCCGTACCTCTTAGTGAGTTGTAATGTTTCTCTAAGGTCTGCTTCATCTACATGACCAGCGAGTCGGTCTGTAGCTTTACGCATTGTACTGAATACTTTGTACTGGTTTGTTACAGTGCTGATTACCTTGAACCAGTTGAATCATTCTTGTATCTGGAAGGAAGTCAGCCCGTCTTCGACAGTCTGTACCTCCCAGATAGTAGCTCCAATCTTTGTCAATGTGATGTGTCTTTTCTTTGCCATAGTTACATATTTATTTTATGAATTAAAATAGTTGACACTGTTGCTATTAGTATACCTGATGTTATATATGCGAGCATAGCCATAGGTTCATCTTGTATCTGATTGATAAGCTGTACCATCCATCCGAATGTTACTGCTCCTAGTAGCATGATTACTGTTGTGAGTATTGATCTGAATGTTTGAGACATGAGTAGTAAGTATATGAAGATATAAAATGTTATATAAAGATACGAATAAGTATTAGGTATAATCATCATATGATTATTGTTATTATACATAATGAAAGAGTGAATAATCCATATCATAATGATGTAGCTTCAGTATGTTGATATGTTGTATATCTTTCTGTGCATGTGTTGTATTGTTTGTATGTCTTAGTACTTCTTAATAGTGTTTTATCTTTTATAGATAGTACTTCTTTATCTCATATGAGACATGTGTTATACATATTATTTGAAGGTTCCATGTGAAGTAAGTAATTAAGGTTAAAGAAAAGCAGTAGAATTAACTACTGCTTGTAATGGAATTAGTTCTTGATACATAGGTAGTATCGGTTGTTGTATATCTTCATGATCTTATCTTTCTCTGTCTTGTAGTTAGAGTTGATGTTAGTCATTTGTGTTTCGTGATATACCTTGTAGGATTTCTCTGGTACTGCTTGAGTCTCATTGTTTTCTTTGAGCTCTGCTAGTTGGTGTGTAATCTTCTTCTTGTAGTTAGCTTCGTTGTCGAGTAGTAGCTTTCCAGCTAGTTCGAGATTGAAGCAGTCCACTGTCATGTCTGATTGCATTGGGATTATTTGTACTCATGTAGCTGGTACATATCCAGTACTGTAGTATCCCATTGCTGTAATTACTTCAAGCTTAGTGAGTACTTTGACTTGCGACTTGATAGTAGTTACTGCTCCAGTGTATGACTCTGGGAATGATCATGTATAGGCGATGGCTTTCTTAGTAGCTTTTTTCTTCATGAGTTTTTTGAAGATACCTCTTGGTGGTACAGTTACTGATCAAGTAGTTACTGGTGTGCAAGTGACTCATGTTCCTATGAGCTTATCACATTTGCCAAGCTTAACCATAAGGTTATTGTGTGATTGAATACCTGCAGGTGTCGTGTAATAGTCAGCACTAGCTTTGGTTGTGAATGCTGTAGCAGTTAGTGCAGCCATGATTGATGCTACGATGAGCATGAGTTTCAATTGATAGATCATTGGTATAGAATTAGTAAGTAAGTAAAGAACCATATAGGTTTACACTTACGTAAGGGGAGGATGTTTATATCCCCTTAGGGGAGGACGTGAAAGTTATTTACGTAGTGATCTTAGTTTATTAGATACATATACTCATACACTATTTCGTCTATCTACTATTGTTTTATTTATTTCGATTTCATTATCTCAATCTATTTGATCTGCTAAGTCTTTGCATTTAGTAACTACTCAATCCATTATTAAATATAGTTCTCCTATTTCTGCATTAATGTCATCGAACCATTTTGCTTTTGTTTCTATTATTGATCTATCTGTTTCATTTTCCTGATCTTTATTTCTTCGAACAGTAAATGGTCTTTCCACTGGACGTGATTGATTAACATGATCTTGATCTTTGTCATTGAATCGTTCAAGGAATGTACCTCATCTGAATGCTGTCATGATTTCCTCGGTAAGTATATAGGTTGTTCTTTCTCTTTTTCAGATAAAGATTTTTGTTTTAGTTAGTTCAATGTTTTTAGTTTTTGATAATTTCTCTAGCTGCATTTTTAATCATAGCTCTCATACTCATAGTAAGACGGATAGATTGTAGGATGTTTTCATAATGATGTATGTATTATATAATAAAGTTATTATATAATATTTATTTTAATATTAAAATCAAGTAGTATTATAAGTGTTAATTATTTTATAATGAAGTTATATTTATAGTATAATTATATATCGTTGAAGTTATAGTTAAGTTATAATTTGTTATATTTTGTATTTGAAGTATGTAGTTAAGTACTAGCGGTTATAGTTTGATTATATGTTAAAGAGAGAAAGTTAGTATAGAAAAGTGTAGATCGAAGGATAAATATACTTGGGTTCTTATTATATTAATATTATTATAATAGGTATAATTATCCTTCAGTTATAGCTTTTCTATAGCAACTCTCCATCTCGAAGTTTAAAGTAAGTTATAACGGGGCTTATGTTAGGGAAAATTTAAATATGTTATATGCCAAAATTATATAGTTATTATATAGTTATTATAGTATATTATAGTGAAATTATATAGTCATTATATGTTTTATTGTAGTAGCACAGTAAAAGATTTTTAACATGACAGATATTATTATATATAGTTTCTGATGTATGTCATACGACAGATATGTATACTCTTGATTTATGTATGATATTAAATATACCTTATGTTATATTTATTTTTATCATACATATTATGGAACATGTTCTGTTATTAGATGAACCTGAACAGGCAAGAGTTATATTCTGAATGGATGATGCCAAGCGAAGACGACATGTATTGTTTGTTTGATGAATGAGTTATCTGAATATGTCTCATGAGTTTGGTAGAAACTCTAGTAGGCTTATCAAAGGTCTGCAGTGTACTAGTCATAGGATCTGTTGTCTTGCACCTGAGTTATTTGGTACTGTCTTTTACGACAGATATGTATTACGTAAACCAATGACCATGATCTGTAAAGACAGATGAATAGACAAGACCAACATCAGTCAAGTCAGATTAGAATTAAAGGAACAGATAGCGTTAGCAGTAATTACATTCGACAGACTTGGTGTCTGTCCAATTAGTAATCTGTGAGAGTATGCTAAGATGCATTGTCCTTCTATTGAGAGAGTTCCTTGGTCAACGAGAGTGACTCGTAGTAATGTAGCTTGGTTACAATTCATAACAGGCTCAAGACATAAGCACATACAAGACAGATATGTGGAATGTAATGACGACAGTATATTCTTTTTATTCTAAGGTATGAATTGTATCTGTTGGCTACAATGTGTAGGTCTGATATATGTATGAGGCTGTGAGTGAATGTGCTCCAGTTAAGACCGGGGTTTTCAAGGCACGAACGTAGCGAAGCGGAGTGAGTGTTAAGGAACATATGACAGATATGTTATATGACAGTGATGTCAGACGAGGCGGAGCTGAGGACTGACAGTGAGGTGGGCGGGCGATGTACGATGACGAGCTTCTGGTTACGAGTGCTAACGAGTAGCCAGTTGCGAGGAGGAGTGCATCGTATGAGCGAGCGAGTAATCATGAGACACGAGCGAGGCACGAGCGGAGTGGTGAATGATTACGAGCGAGCGAAGTGTACGCAGTTGTTAGGGAACGTACTGCGTAGGTGATCTGGTGGGGGTGTGCTTACGAAGTAAGCCTGCCGAAGGCAGATGTGAGAATCGTAAACGACCGTAACCAGATGACACATAGTGTCAGATAGCGTAGCTATCCATACGGCATACACAGGGGGGTATATATATTATATTATATATTATTATATAAAGATAAAGATAAGGAATAAAGAATAAAGATAAAGAGACCCCATAATACATAAGTAAAAAAAGAAAAACCTATACTCAAAATTTTTTATAAAAATCGCTTACGTATGCGATTTTTAAATTATGGCATTACGTGTAGAATATTATTTTTAAACTATATATTATTGGGAATCTTATCTTTGATAATTAATTAAGCTACAATCTGTCAAGTGACAATGATAATAATGACTTGATTTTTATTCTACTTAAGTTAAACTATGACCATGAAACAATTACCTTCAGACTTTAACCGAGCATCTTTTACTAACTGGCAATTCCAAGAAGTACTTGATAAAGTGAATCGAGAGATAACTATGTCGAGATCTACTACTTGAATCAAAGATATTAGAAGTAACAAAGTAATGAAAACAGATAGGGAAACTATCTATCACTTCCTTTATAACCTAAGCAAGACATTATGATGCAAAGTATATGAATAATATTATCAGAACATATTCGGATACTATGACACGTGATAACATGAATGCTTACTGCATTACTTGTAATGTACTTTACAGAAGTAGATGAACTTTGAAAGAAAGCTATTGAGCAAGAATGAATAGACCATATACCTATTGATCCATTGATGGTAATGGTAATAGTCTTACTTTGATATATTAATATCCTACTTGTACTTTATAAGATACGATCCAAATGACGCCAGATGTAGTATATATAGATGAAGCAGTAAACTTCAATGATAGAGCAACTGCATGGATTAACGAGAATAGAGAAAGGCTCCAGCAATGGCAAAGTAACTCTGTAAGAGATTACGTTGAGCAATATACCAATGAAACATATAGTAAAGCATTAGAAGAGTTTAGGGTAGCAGCATGGTATGGAATTGATGAAATGAATGAATGACTTAAGCAAGATAAGAAAGATATCACCACACAGGAAGAAATGAATTTATATATATTCTAATATATGATGAATGAAATACTTGACTTAAACTGATTTATATTTGATACTATAGAAGAATGTCTGTCATGAACATGAATAGAATGTGAAGTAGAAAGTCAACAACGATGACTTATAGAAAATACAACAATTCTAAAGTTCTCAAAATGATATAGATGACAAAATATTACACATAGTGTAGTACTAAGTGATGATATAGTAAGATCATCGAGATGAAGTATGTGATACTATAGAGAATTACTTTTAAAAGAAAGAATCAGAGAACTGATGGATGCAGTGATAAGCTACTTTATTACGGAACAAAATAGGATGAACCCAACACAGCAAGACTTCTATACAAATGTAACTATAGCATGACCAAGTATTATATGAAATATCGGTGACTACTGATATCAATATAATGATTGAAGCAGTAGAGTATTTAGTCCTAGAACTATTTGAGAGACATTTAGCAATATGACTATCAATGCAATCAAAGATATGAGAAATAATAAGAGTTGATTCTATTATGTCAAGGTACATGATGATTGAGATATAGAAGTAAAGCTACTAGAAAACCAACATCTCTATGAATGAGAACGTAATTTATTAGAGTTCTAATCATGAAAATAACACACGATATAATGAGACTAGTTAGCAATCACTATCAAGAATGAATAGTAGATTTCGAATGACTAAACGAAGAGCTAGAAATAATGCTAAGAGACTTTGTAAAAAAAGTCGAAGCACATTTCATAGAAGCAAAGCTTGATACTCTAGAACTAGATCAAGCACTAAGTAACATGGAGTCTTTAGAATCTAACACAACTAGTAATGAACAATAATATGATGTATCGAGAAGTAGTTAAGTATCTCTTAACAACTCAAGTACAATGAGATGCTGAAGATCCTAATATAGATTTCATGGCAGATATGATATGCAAATTACGAGAGTATAAAACATTAGAGTTATGAGAGCAGAGTAGTGCATGTATCCATTGGGTTAGTTTTTATTTCAATAGTAAGAAAGAACTATGGATGTAGTCAAGTTATATGAAGCAGCTGCAGATCAAATTAGAATGGAGTTCTGTAGATGCATGGAATATGAATACTATAGTTGATTCCGAATATCAGAATCCGCTAGAGTATGTAATGTAAATGATCAGTTCCGAAGTGTAGAAGATATGTATGAAGTATTAAAATTTTAAGATGAGCACAGATATTGTACGAGAATGGTACGACCTTACACTACAAGATTGATTTGATCGTAGTCTTTACTCGTATTGGTATGACCATCCTACTAGATTAATTTCGCTGCCAAAGCAAAGAAACAATAAGTAATTTATTTTTTAAGTATATAAAACTATGGATAATAAAATTAGGTGAAAAGATTTAATAGAATATGTTAATAAGATACTAAATTGAACTAAGGTAAGATTCATGACTAAGCCTTTTGAAGACAAAATTATCTTTCGTAAGTTCCGAAAAAAAAAGTTATTCTCATTAGTCATAAATACTAGACCATATACTACAGATACAAGAGAATGGTTTGATTATGTTATATCTTTTATACCAGATATAGATAAAAAGTGGGAAGATATTGTAAAATGAGAAGCATGAGAATGAGAAGTTAGAAAACAAATAGAATGAGATAGAGAAGAAACAATTTACTTTTTAAAATAATTATAATGTACGAACCACAATTAGAAATTAGTTTTAAACTAATACACCCAGATGCAGTAGCACCTACTAAGAAACACTTCAGTGATGCAGGGTATGATCTTACACTAGTAGAACCGATTGAGATTTATCCTATGGCAAATAGTAATACTCCAAAGAGTGTATGAACTAGAGCACTTGCTCCAACTTGAGTATGTGTATCTATTCCACAGTGATACTATGGAAGGATAGCACCAAGGTCTTGACTTGCTGCTAAGCATGGTATTGATGTACTTGCAGGAGTAATTGATTCTTGATATGTTTGAGAGATCAAAGTTATCCTCGTGAACTTCGGTGATGATATTATATACTTTGAACCAGGAGATCGTATAGCACAATTGATTATAGAAAAATGTCATGGTGTTAAGCGAAACGAAGTACAGTGAGATTTGCAATTCGCTGAAAGATGAGTAAATTGATTTGGCTCTACGGGAGTTAGAGCAAGTACTTGATAATCAGCTTGGTCGTTGAATATCTAAATTAGAAGATGCAGTTAATGTATCTTCTTCATCTGCTCATGTAGCTCAGTTGGTCAGAGCAGCGGGCTCATAACCTGCATGTCATTGGTTCAAGTCCAATCGTGAGCATTCAAGGCTAACATCCTAAACTGTATTTATATTATACCAATCATTATTATGTACCAAACTATGTCTGTTAAATTATTAAAGGTAAAAAATCTGAGTATGAGTCTCAATATCTCATATGAACATGTAATTAACTCCGAGCTAAATATGTGAGGACTATTAGAATTTAGTCAAGTAAAAACATTGAACCTATGAATTGCAATGTATGCAAACTGAGATATCAGAGAATGTGTATGGTGACTTCCTTTAGATAAGTTCTGAATTAGAGATAACGTATCTAACTTAATGTTTCTATTTACGTCACTATGATATGATGTATGATTAGAGAGAGCAACAGAGTATAATAAAGTATTTTCGGTACTATGGAAAGTATTACGTCTAGAAAAAGAACGAGATAAAGAAGATTGATGAACCTCTTTACCATATTAATATAAGTACATGACAAAAGTAATTGCAATCGAATGACTACCAAACACATGAAAATCTACACTAATAGAAAGAATCAAATGACAATATTCCAATACCAAATTCTACAATGAGACAGCTAGAGAAGTAATGGAAGAATTTGATTGAATACAGAATAGAGATATGCAATCATTTCAAGATATCATCTATCACAAAGAAGCACAACGTATATTTGAGATAAAAGAAGATATTAGAAAATGAATCTATGACTTTATAGTAATAGATCGTACATCACTATGAAACTGGATATTCGCAATGTATAATAAAGAATTAAATATCATTGATAGAATACATGATCCTATATATGATCCTAGGTTATATGACTTAGTACTATATATGAATGAACCAATAGGAAAGTATTCTGAAAAGAATAAAGCATTTAGACAATATGAGACAGATGAATTTATTATTATGTTTGATGCATACATATGAGATTGCTTCCCTAATGTGCAAACATATTCTAATTATCTCGAAAAAGAAAAGGAAATAGATTTAGCTCTTCAATCATTTAGATTATGAAACTCTATATCGAATACTCATCAGACTGAGATTATGCAATCGTAACTACTGTGTATGCAGCAGATGATTCTATGGATGAAATAGAGTGTTATAATCTTACTAATATATGAGATGTAACAAGATTACTCAGAACAGTAGTGAATAAAGAATATGATAAATTCTGAGAGAATAACTTTTTTGTATTGGTAGGCAAAGGCCATAAAACAGAATGAGATGAAGTATTAGCTTTATATGAAAAACAATTAGAAGTCAACTCAATAATAGAATAACACACCACAAGAAACATCATATATATAAAATCAATTGCAAAACTAACTTGCAATTGATTTTTAGTTTATTAAAAGAATTTTTAATATTTACTTTTCATATAAACTGATGAATCTATATGTACCACATGAATTATGAAATGAGATCATAATCTGTAATAAGAAGTATCAAAACTGGTGATGAAGAATAACATGAGTACTAGCAGAGCTAGATGATAATTGTTCTATATGTTTGAGCTATCAGTTTAAACCAACATATATACCTGAAGATTTCTATGATACAAACTCGCAGCTTAATGAGTTAAAGAGTAGAGTAATCTATGTAAGAGCATTTGACTTTCTAAATATAGATAAGCCAGAAGCTCATAAAAGTTGATTATGAAAATGAAGACCAGCAAAAGAAAAAAAAGATAGTAATTCAATAACACACACTGATGAGTCTACTATATAATGTATTTCGTACAGCAACTGCAGATAAGATATTTCTCATCAACTTTGATGAAGACATTATGAATATCCAAAAAGTAGTTGATCCAAATCTGACACTAGAGGTTAGACAGAATGTTAATATGAGATTATGAAGCATAACAACATCGTTTACTGACAATGATGTTTATGTTCCTACTCTGACAAGATGAGATCTAGAACAATGATATATCAATGTAAGAGAAGAATACGTAGCTCAAGCTTGAGATCTTAGTAAACGTAAAGTAATATCTGACAAAGTATATCAGATAATAACAAAGTACATATTAGAATCTTATGATCCATATAAGAACACAGAGACATGAGAAGTAGTATTCTGAATTAAAAAAGAATGATCATCTATAAAGTCATCAGGTACTTTATTAGATTTTGTCATTCTCAAGGAGTTCTTCACATTTAGAACTCGACCAGAAGATAGACCATTAGTTAATAAAGAATGAATGCCATTTAAGATAAGCTCTACTATTGAGACTCAGTTCTGACCAGTACCATGATTAGTATGACCCAATGTAAGACACTCGTTATTCTCATGAACTAAATTCTATCAAGAGAAATGAAAGCTTATGCAGACATGGCAGTATAAAGCAAAGTTAATGAAGTGATGGATATGAGCAATAGTAGCAGCAAGGCGTGCAGGTAAGACTGTAACTGCAATTGAAGAATGAATCACAACACTTATATCACAGCTACATCAATGATGACTTAGACCTACCCTCTGTAGCATTCATTGGTATCAATCAGCCTAATTGGAAAACACCATTGAAGTATGCAAGAACTGTTATGCAGCCATTCATCGATGCATGAGTAGCAGAAATGACTGCAAAGCAAATCAATATTGTTACATACGAACAGAACCAAGTATGAAAGTTGGTTAAGAAGATTGTATGAACAATGGATTTCTTCTGATGAAAAGATGAGGCAAGCTGAGTAGGAGACTCATATGATCTAATTATTATAGATGAATGTGAAAGACAGCCACAAGAACTATGGGAAGATATTCTTCCTATCGTTACTAATGAGTGATCTGAATGTATTCTTATATCTACTCTAAATAAGAGAGCTGTTAAAACATGGTTCTATGATGTTGTAGTAGATTGAGAACAGGCTTTAGATATAGAACCACTATTATTACAGGCATGGGAAGAATATTGTTCAGCAACTAGCAAACAAGAATGAGAACTGATAAGGCAGAAGTGGTATGACTTCTTAAAAGAAGAACGTATGTGGACTTCTGCAAGATTTACTGGAGATGAAATCGAACATATCCCAGAACGTAAGCTTAATGTTATTAGAGAATCGTTAAAGAAATATCCAGTGCAATATCTTACAGAGTGGTGTTCAGTGTTCCCAGAGGAACAGAATAAAATAGAATATGAACATGCTGTACAAAGAGTTGATAATCAACTAGCAAGTTCTCCTGATTACCTTGTAAGTGCATATGACCCAGCTGAGTTATCAGATAACGCTGCAGTAGTAACAATCTCTGCAAACTCATGAATGATATATGTAGTAAATGAAATGCTAATACCTAAATGATCTACATCAACTGTAGCACCATCAATGATTAGTAATTATATATCACAGCAATGACAGATGTATGTGTGTCCAAGATCTAAGAACATGTTCGGCTATGATTGTAATGGTATATGATTAACAATAGAAGACTATCTTATACAAGTATGAGTTTATCCTAACTTTAGAGTAATGGCTAGATGAAACCAGGAATGAGTAATAAGAGCAGAGCATCCAACACAAAAGAATAGAACTATGTATCGTGTCCCAAAAAACTATATGGTTGAACTATTAATAGAAATGCTAGATATGAATAAGTTAGTAATATCAGAAGACTGTGTTCATCTCATAGAAGAATTAAAACATTTCAAGAAGTCAAGCAAAGATAGTTGAAAATCTACAAGTTATACGTATAATGCTAGTAATGGACATCATGATGATTTTGTGTCTGCTTTGATATATGCATTATGGTATCTACTAGATAGTAACT